>PVJX010050084.1:0-10822 GCA_004027295.1 Dolichotis patagonum | reverse complement strand
ATAATTTTGTGCACAAGAAAAGTAAATGACTAGTTTTCCAGAGGTAACAAGATGCCTTACTTCCAAAATTTCTTTATAATATGGAAATTGAATCCCATTATGTGGTGATTACAATTCAGTCTCTGTGGATAATTGCTCCTAATTGTGATCTTTTTATGAATAGCATTATAGAGAAAAATGCAGCTAAACAATGATGTTGATTACCTGAGGTTTATAGCATGCAGAGAAATGACAGAAATTGGGCAAAGTCCTTGCCTGAATATTGATTAGTGAATGTAAGAATTTTCTCTGAGATTCAAGAAGTACATTTTCTCTAGCTCAAATGAAGCCCACTCACATTGTAGCCGTGTGAGACTGGAAAACATTGGCTCAGTATTTAGTAACACTAAATACAATTTGTTGAATGATTACCATGTATCTGGAGCTTTCCAAGAATGGGACATTCCTTGCAATCTCTTTGATTCCCATTCTTCAAATGTGAAATCTGGGGTTTTAGATATTAAATTACTTCTCCATGGCCGATGATAGAACTAAAATTTGCAATCATGTCTGTTTTTAAAACCTGAATCTAACTCCTGTCACCAGGCGGAGCTCTGAGACACACAGTTCTGATCTTTTCTAGAAGTAATATAGATAACAAAATTTCTGAGGAGACTGTATTACTGTATTAGTGCTCTGCAGAAATATAAAACAATTATATATATATATATATATATATATATATATATATATATATATATATATGGAGTAATTAGCTCACACAATTGTGGAGGGTGGCAAGACACAAATCTTCAGTGTGAACTGCCAGGATAGCATGGCTAATGCTGCAAATGAAGCCTTAAGGCAGTCTGCTGGAGAATCCCCTCTTGCTCAGAGATGTCAGGTTGTTCTCTTGTATTTCACTGATGAATGAAGTCTGTCCACATTGTAAGGTAATATGTTCAAAGTTCAAAGATTTAAATTTTGATCTTATCCTAAAACATTCTCCAAGTGGACCTATAGAATTAAGTATCACAAAGACTTAGGAGAGCTTGCTTTTAAAAGTCAGTTCTCTAGGAAGTAAAATTTAATTAGCACTCATAAAATTTCCCACTGTAGTAATTAGCCAAACCTACTTAATGATCACTGAAAAATTAAGGTAGATTAGATGGTGCTACAATATTTTAAGAATAAACTATAATTCATACATTCACAATGAACAACATTGTAATACTAAAACTTCAGTTTCTAAGGTTTAGTTTAAAATGCAGCCCTCTAGGTATTGAATGGTCCTGTCAGGATAATCTTTACTATAATAATAAAGATAGTAATAACAATTAACACTTGCTGACTACATCTTTTCTGCCAAGCACAGATGTTGAATGCTTTTTATGTTATCTCATTTAATTGTCTCAGTATTGGAAAGATGATACTATTGTTATACTTTTATGCCTTTGATTCTGTGTGTGGAAACTGTCAGGGAGGTTAGTTAGCTGGGCACAGTAATACAAGTAAGAAAGGTCAGATTCAAATAAAAGAAGCATGCTTCCCATATACCTACAAGAAATTTAGAGCATTCAAGTGCATTTGCACAAAAAATATCTCTTCATTACTTGTCACAGCATCTGAACATGTCATAATTAAAAAAATCAAAATACTGGAAAATCAAATCATCAACACTCTGCACTAACTGTCTGCCCAGTGCACACAAAAGTTCTAGGAATGTTATAAAGAATAATGAGGTATACTCCTTACTTTGAGAGAGGTCATGTATGTGTTGGAGAGACTTAAATAACAAAAGCTGTCAGTGTTGAATTGATTCTACTGTTTTTGGTGTTTGTTTCTATTTAAGGCATGGAAATTACTGATTTTTGTAAAGCTTAACTTGGCTATGGTTTGAGGATTTTTAGTGTTGTTATTGTTACAGGTAAACTACTTAATATGAGATCTTCTCAGATTTATAATTGTACAATGCAAATTGTCCTCAACCTATAATCATTCAATTTATGATATTTCAACTTTATGAAGTTGTGGAAGTGATATACATTCAGTGGAAATTTTATTTCAAATTTTGAATTTTGTACTTTTTGTGGCTGGTGATATATGGCAAGGTCTTCTAATCCTGGATCACACCAGCAAATCATAGTTCCCAGTTAGCCATGCTATTACCAGGGAAACAATTGATACTCTATAGTATACCACACATCTGTGTTACAATGTTTGGTAGGTTAGGTATATTAAATGCATTTGCAACTTATCATATTTTAAATTTGCCATGTTTTCATTGGGGTGCAACCTTATTGTGAATTAAGGAGCATCTGTGCTTCTTTGCTGGATTTTCTTGGCATAAGCAAGTTTTGAAAGAATTGATCTAACTATTACTGTTGAACTGGTATGTCTGAGGGGATGAAGAATCCAGAATTTCCCATATTACAACCTTACTGATGCTATTTATTATAGTACTTAACTATTTTAAGTCTCAAACTGCTTTAGTTATTCCTAAAAACTTAAATGAGTCAGAGGCAAAGGACTTGGATAATTTGGTGGTCATTTAGATGCCTTTAGGAGAGTACTTAGTAAGCATTGTAATATAATACAAAGCATCGTAATAATAACTACAATTTGATGAATGGAGCCTGACCTAGGGCATCAAGCATATTAACTGCATCAGACTCTTCCTGAATTTCTAGTAAAATGTGAGTTTCATGAAGACAAAGTCTCATCTGCCTTGTCAGTACTGAATTCCCAGGAGATATCTAGGAGAGATCCAGGCATGCAGATGTTCAATGTGGTAGTTAAGCTTAGCTATGTTAGTTTAATTGGCTTGCGAGCTGCTCATTAGATTAGTAAAACATGCTTCTGGGTATATGCATGGGTCACGGAGGTGTTATCATGGGTAATCTATCTAATCTCTGCACTCTACCTCTGTGCACTGTTCTCTGCTCTGCTTCATAACTGCTGTGAACTAAACTGCTTCACTTTGTCACACCCTTTCATCATGATTTTCCTGCCTTGGAGCCGGCTAATCATGGAGAGCAGTGCGGTGGTGCTCATCCCCTAGATGGAACATTTTTGGTTCCTTGACCAGGAGCCAAACATTGCAAGAGCAGCACAACTAAAAGGAAAACACAACAGAGCACGCATGTGCACAAACACACACCACGAAACAAACAAATCGTGAAGAACTTTTACAACAAAGTTTTCCAAAATCTCTCCCAGGCCAAAGAGACAAATGGTAGGACTGGCTTCAGATTTGTGGGCATCATTGTCTGTGACTGAAGAAGAGAAAAACCATTGAAATATAAAATGAACATAAAAATAGAACCCCCAGATACATACCAACTATTCACTGCAAAGCACTGAAGTATTAATAGCTATTGAATCTAGAAGGAATTTTGCTCAAGTTGATTGCAGAAGGGTATTAAAAGTGGTAGCAGATGCTTACTCAACACTGTTGCTGATGTATTACTTTTATCCAACTGCCTTAACTCCACTAAATCTCATCCATTATCTCTCACAACACAAAATCTATGATTGTACAGCCCTAAAGTTCAACATGAGTCTTACAAAGCTAAACTGTAGGTGTCAGCAGGGCTTGTTTCTTTCTGGATGGTCTGGGAGAATGTACCCCTTCTCCATCTTTCAGAGGTTGTTTGCATGGGTGGTTCATGGTCTTCCCTTTTATCTCCAAAAGCAACTACAAAAAGGTTATTTTTCTCTCACACAACCTCATTCCCACTTTTCTCTCTCTCTTTCCTTTGCCTTTCTCTGACAGTTTAAAGATTCTCATCATTATATTAGTCCCACATGGATACTACATTGTAAACTTCCCATTTCAAGATCCTTAGTTTAATCACATATACACAATTCCAAAGATTATGTTGTAGATGATTTGAGCGGGTTAGTTTGTTGCTATCTGAAAATCATATCCTAACTCAAATAGGCTTAGGATCTCCTCCTATGAGTGGAATAGCTGTTGTCCTAATTGTATATTTACTTGTCTCCCATGTGGATAAGATACTATGTTTGTTAAAGGCAAGTTAGTATTCTCTTTATTCCTGAATTTTCCAAGTGAAGGATGATGCTGTTCAATATCAGTATAATTTGAAAGATGTACATTATTTTAAATTTTCTAGTATTTTTATTTTTAAAAATTCAAAAGAAAGGGGCAAAGTTTACTTTTCCTTAATTCAGTATCTCAAAAACATCATTTTAACATGTAGCAATAAGCGTATAAATTATTAATGAGTTACTTTACTTTCACTTGTTCGGACTGTCTTTGGAATCTAGTCTGTATTTTCACAAACACAAGCAGTCCATTAGGACTGGCTATAGTTCAAATATTCAGTGGTCACATTAGACAGAACAGCTGTAGCTGAACTCCGAGTTCATAGGAGCAGTTGTCCAATTTGATTGGATTGATAGGAATCTATGTGAATGGCGACTCCTGAAAGGAGTGCCAGCTTTAGTGTGCCTATATCCATCTGGTTTGAACTTCATTAGATTTTGCATAAAAACAGAAATAAAATCAGGTACCTCATGAACAAAATCTATTTTGGTTTCTAATTTGCCAATGTGAAAGATCTGAATTAGGCACCATCAGTTCCCTGTGATGAAGGAGCATACTCTACAGTAAACACCTACTTGGAACTCTTTTCCTTGGCTCTTGTGTGTGGGAGGTAATTATCTTGTAAGGCATGAAAAACATATTTTCACATTTCCAAAAGTTTACCTTTGCCTTTCATGTAGAAGATCCTTTAAAATATCATCACAAAGCTTCAATTTAAAAACTGACCCTGCTAACTCTGACTTCACAAATCTCTTTGAAGTCATGGAACAATCTGAACACAAAGCATTTATTTTCACAGTCCTGTCACAGAAAAATAAACATATACCTCTCCTGTGGGGAGACCCCACTCTCCTACCTTGAAAGCAGGGTCTGCCAAACAAAGGAGTCTGACTGGTATCTAGGGCATTAGTCTCCACAAAGATTGCTCCAGGATGTTTTTTGTCCTTTAGTTTTCTCTTTCAGGAAGCCACTGAAATCTCCTTAACACATGCATACATTTCTTTGCCAACAGGGATCATGCAAAGTTATCTGAATCGGGTTTATAATTTTAGATCACAATGATGGAGCAGGATATTAAGCTGTAATCAGAAATAAATTTTTTCTCCTCTGTCAGTAGATAGATTTCAACAGAGAAAATCACATAGCCACAGCATTCTGTGTTACTTTTCTCCTCTCTAAACACATTAACTGGACTAAGGACCAGTCACATATTAGGTTGATAAATTGGCATTGAATGAATGAATGCTGTGAATTCTCCTTTCTTGATCAAAATTGCAGGGGAAATGGAAGGACAGATTTATTATTAGGGATTTCTCTCTCCATGAAACAAGTATAGTAAATTCTCTTGAAAAAACTCTTTTGGAAAACAAAAAAAATTCCCATTTTTTAGGAGCCAGAAAAATAAACACATGAATGACAGTGTCAGTAGGTGGAGTCCTCAATTTGCCTCAGAAGTCTTTTAAATCTTGTTCCAAAAAGAGTATTTCAAGATGGGTTAGTGTAAGACATAGGCAAATTTATTAGACTGAATTAGGTATTTTCATTTTGGGATAGAATTCAGGCTGTCATTGAGCTCACTATGTAGCTAAGGCTAGCCTTGAACTCACAGTGATCCTTCTACCTGAGTACTTTATAGGTATTGAACCATACCAGGCAGGAATTCATCTTAAGAAGCTGCAAGGAGCATAGATCTGATGGAGAAGTTAAGACCAGTCCTTTAGGAAAAGAATGAGGCCAGTTTTATAGAGGGCCTGAGTAGGCTAGTGTTTGGTTGATAGTTATCTCAGTAGTTTTGCAAGATGGCTGTGGAGAAGTCTTCATTGTTTGAAGGGGCAATCCTATTACCATGTGGTAATTACTTGTGCTTGGAGCAGTCTCAGTTTTTTGGAGACTTTTCTGGAATCCAAATCAGGGCAATAACTGGGGGCTTCTGGGTGCCCACTGGAAATTGAATGTCCCTGTAAATCTCCTATCTTGATGTTCTTAGCTTAGAGGCAGATGAGATAGGTTATATAAATTTAGGGTTAGTCAGCTTTATACTGCCAACTTTTACACAAATACCTCCTAAAAGAATAACATGCCAATATGCAGAGCTCAGTAAGGATGTGACCTAAAATTTTGAGGTAGTAGAAGACACAGAAGCCAAATGAAATATCAGACCTCCAAGCCCATGCAGAACATGTCCAGGAGACATTGAAATAGAGAAAAACAGAAGAAATATCTGAAATGATAGCAACTGAAGTAAAGAAGTAAATTCATGAGGCTATAGAGGAAATCAGATCAGAAATGATCTGTCAGCTAAAAAAGAAATGACAGCCATATGAAGGAACAGCTCAGCAAGTCTAGAGTAGACATAGACAAAAAAATAGAGGAGCATAGGAGAATGATGGAAAATTTGATTTAAAAATATAGCAAAGAAATAGAATGCATGAAACAGACTAAAAGATATCTCTGGGAAATTAAAAATTCCACTGAAAGTTGGCAAAACTTCTTGAACAAAACTGAGGATAGACTTTCAGCTCTTAAAGACAGGAATGTGGCTGGTGAACTTGAAAGGAAAGCTATCTTAGAAATAACAAGAGATCATGAAACAAAAATTTAACAGCTGCAAGACAATGCAAAGAAACACAGTACAAGACAAATAGGTGTCAAAGAGAAAAGCAAGTGTCACCATAAATGACATAAGAAGAGAATTTGCAGAAGTAATAGCAGAAAATTTCCCAAGCATAGAAACAGAATCTCACATATAGATAAGTGAGACATATAGAACTCTGAATAGCCATCACCAAAATAAATCCATACCTGAACATATGGTAATCAAGATTCCAGAAATTCAGCATAAAAATAGAATATTAAAAACTATTAGAGAAAAGAAATAGATCATCTATAAAGGAAAGCCGATCAGAATCACAACAGGCTTCTGAACACAAACCCTCAAGTCAAGAGGAGTTTGGAATGAAGTATTTCAAGCCCTAAAAAAATCTCAATTTTTTGATTGATGCACCCTGTGAAATTATCTTTCAAAATTGATGGAGAAATAAGATACTTCTATGGCAAACAACTGAATTAATTCATGACCAACAAAGTAAACCTACAAAGAGCACTGAAAGAGATAATTCTAGAAAGAGATAAAAGTGATCCACAGTTCCAAGAACAACAGAAACAAATCACTAGGCAGGACAACCAATTAACAGAGGGAAAAAGCATACAACCAACAGCAAAAAAAAAAAAAAAAAGATAAACCAATACATATCAATTATAACCATCAATGTAAATAACTTCAATTCACCAATGAAAAGAAACAGACTGGCAGAATGAATCAAGATACAAGATACAACAACATGCTATATACAAAAAACACATTTAACTCAAAAAGAAATTCATAGCCTGAAAGTCAAAGGATGGAAAACAATACTGCATGGAACAGGAACCCAGAAAAAAGAACATGCAGCTACTTTGTTTGCAGACAATGTGAACTTCAAACCAAGAATGATCAAAAGAGACAAAGGTCACTAAATATTTATTAGGTAAAAAAAAACTTCGAAAGAAAAAGATAACAGTCATAAACATATGCACCAAATAAAGAGCAACAATCCTCACAAGACAAATATTAATAGACATGAAAAATCAAGTAAGCAATAAAACAATTGTAATAAGGGGCTTTAATACCTTATGTCACAATGAGATAGATCAACTAGACAAAGAAATTCAGCAGAGAAATATAAGAATTTAACCAAATCTATAAACAAATGGACTTAGTAGATATGTACAGATAGTTCTATCCATCAGATTTTTCTCCAAAATGAGAAAAGGTAAAATCACTGCAGACTCTGTGGAAATTCAGAACATCATCAATAGCTATTTTGAATATCTTTATTCACATGATAGAAAACAGAAGAAATGAACAGATTCCTAGATATATATGAACTACCAAATTTGAATCAAGAAGACATAAATATTCTAGATAACCCAGTATCAGCTAATGAAATTGAAAACATAACTGAAAACTTACCAACAAAGAAAAGCCCGAGTTCCAATGAATTCACTGCTGAATTCTAGAAGAAATTTGGAGAAGATTTAATTGTAATATTCCTCAAACTCTTTAATGAAATTGAAAGGGAAATGATACTCCTTAATGAAGGCAAGAATTACCCTGATACTAAAATCAGAGAGAGCCCCAATCAAAGAAAGAGAACTACACACAAACCTCTCTAATGAAAATCTTGAATAAGATCCTAGCAAACAGAATGCAACAAATCATTGAGAAAATTATACACCACGACTAAGTGGGATTTCTCCCAGGAATGCAGGGATGGTTTAACATACACTATTCAATAAATGTAACACACCACATCAATAAAGCAAAAGACAAAAGTCACATGATCATCTCAACAGAAGTAGAAAAAGCTTTTGATAAAATCCAACACTTATTCATAATAAGGAAAACACTACAGAAATTAAGAATAGGTGGCCTTTACCTTAATTTGATAAAAGCTATCCATGACAAACCAACAATCAACATCACACTAAATGAACAAAAACTGAAAGCTTTCAATTTAAAATCAGAAACAAGACAAGGATACTCAGTATCACCACTCTTTTCCAATGTACCTATGGAAACATTAAGAAGAACAATTAGGCAAGAAAGAAAAAAAAGGAATAAAGATAAGAAAGGAAGAAGTGAAATCATTATTTGCAAATGGCATAGTATTCTACATAAAAAGTTACAGGTTTAATAAGCAAAGTCACTAGCGTAGCTGGATACAAAATGAACATTAAAAAATCAATAGCATTCCTGTACAAAACAGCAAAATAGCTGAGAAATTAGGGAGACAACACATCCAAAAATAATAGCATCTGAAAAATGAAATACTTAGGAATCAATGTAACAAAGGAAGTAAAAGATCAGTATATTGAAAATTACAGTACTCTGAAAAATATCAGAGTAGATATCAGAAACTGGAGAGATATTCCTTGTTTATGGACAGGAAAAACCAACATCATGAAAATTGCCATACTCCCAAAACTATATGTAGATTTAATGCAATCCCAAAGTATCATCAGCATACCTCACAGAACTAAAGAAAACATTCCTAAAATTCATTTTGAACCAGAAGTGACCTAGAATAGCAAAGGCAATTCTTAGCGACAAAGGTAAGGCAGGAAGCCTCACAATCCCTGATCTAAACTTATACTACAAAGCTACTGTAATAATATCAGCACAGTACTGGCAATCAACAGACCCAAGGACCAGTGGAAGAGATTAAAAGATGCAGATACAGCTATAAACACACTCAGCCACCTTTGACAAAAGAACCAAACATGTTCACTGGAAAAAATAGAGCCTCTTTAATAAATGATTGTTGAAAAACTATCTCTCTACAGACTAAACTAGACCCATGTCTCTCACCAATGATCAAACTAAAGTCAAAACTGGTCAAAGATCTAATTATTACTACAGAAACAGTAACTCCACTGGAAGAGAAAGTAGGTAGAAATATTGAAGATATAGGTGCAGGCAGAGAGTTCATAAACAAAACCCAAACTGCATGAGAAATACTTTAAATAACCAAAGACCAGAATCTCACTTTATTAAAAATCTTTTACACGTTAAAATAAATCACCAACTGAGTGAAAAGACAACCTACAGAGTGAAGAAAAATTTTAGCCAGTCATACCTCAAAACAAAGGACTTATATCTAGAACATATACAGAACTAAAAAAAATTCAAAGACCCAATCCACAAATGGGCATCTGAGATGAATACACAGTTCTCCGATGAAGATATACAAATGGCAAACAAATGCATGAAAAATGTTCAACATCATTGATCATTTTAGGAGATGCAAATTAAAACAACACTGAGAGGGCTAGGGATTTGGCTCAGCAGCATAAGAGCCTGCTTGGCAAGTGCAAGGTTGATTCCAGGTATAAACAAAATGAAACAAAACAAAACAAGAAAACCCAAAACACTGAGATTCCATCTCACTCCAGAAAGAATAGCTATTGTCAAGAAACCAACCAGTAGCAAATGCTGAAAGGACTGTTGGAAAAATGGAATCTTCCATTTTGGGTTTTAGTGCAGGCTGATGCAACTAATGTGAAAATCTGCATGATGATTCCTTAAAAGCCAGGATTAGAGGTCCCATTCTTCCTAGCCATTCCCCTTCTGGGTGTTTTTCCAGAAAAATTAACAACATCATACCACAGTGAGACATGTGCACCCATATTTATAACAGCACAATTTATGGTAGCTAAATCTTGGAAACCACTCAAATGCCTGTCACCCAAGGAATGGATAAAACTGTTATGGCATTTTTATACAATGGAATGTTACTCCACCTTAAAGAAGAATAAATTTGTGATTTTTAAGCTAAATGGATGCAACTTGCAACCATACTCATTAGTGAAATAAATCAGACACATATGTAAACATCATATTGTTTCCCTGGTGTGAGCAATTGAAAAAGTAAATGAGGTCTAGAATGTACTATAGATGTGAAATGGGAAGTCATTGTTTAAATCTAAAAAGGAACTAGCAGGTGGGAAATGTGAAAGAAAGGAAGGGAAAAGGGAGAAAAATGTTAAGTAGCTACACTATTTGTGTCTCTTAGTTAATGGAAAAATCAAGTCACACTAATATCAATTGGAGAAGATTTTATGCCCATTCTTGTACTCTGAGTAACTATTTAAAGATGACAATATGTAATGTATCAACTATCATTATTATCCTATTATTTTCTTTTTTTAAAATGTCAGACTCCAAGTTTTAGG
>PVJX010050083.1:0-10806 GCA_004027295.1 Dolichotis patagonum | reverse complement strand
TCTTTCTGGAGTGAGATGGAATCTCAGTGTGGTTTTAATTTGCATTTCTCTCATGACTAATGATGATGAACATTTTTTCATGTATTTATTTGCCATTCGTATTTCTTCATCTGAGAACTGTGTATTCATTTCAGATGCCCATTTTTGGATTGGGTCTTTGAATTTCGAGGGTCTGATATTTTTTAATTCTTTATAAGTTGTAGACAGAGGTCCTTTGTCTGAGGAGCTGTCCATGAAGATTTTTTCCCAATTTGTGGGTTTTCTTTTCACTCTGCTAGAAACCTCTTTTGACATGCAGAAACTCTTTAATAAGATGTGGTCCCAGTTATTGATTCTGGGAAGTATTTCCCGTGTACTTTGGTTCTTGTTCATGAATTCTCTTCCTACCCCTATATCTTTGAGGTTTTCCTACTTTGTCTTCCAGCAGATTTAGTGTTTATGTTTTAATATTTAGATCTTTGATCCATTTAAATTTTAGTTTAGTCTATGGTGATAGACATGGGTCTAGTTTTAGTCTTCTGCTTATGGACAGCCAGTTTTTCCAGCACCATTTGTTAAAGAGACTGTCATTCTTCCAGTGAGCATGTTTGGCCCCTGATAAAGCCTCTCTCAAATGGTATACTTTTCCTTATCTGTTATTTCTACCCATAGTAGAGCAGGTTGGTACATTAAGAACCAGTAGCATCAAAGGCTGGTGCTAAAAGTAACCAGCTGTGAAGACCTGGTAACAGTAAGGGCAGCTAGTGACCAGAGAATGATGCAGAGAAATGGAGAACTACTGGCCAGAAAAGTCCCTGAGAGCTGCTTATAGCTGATGGCTCCACTGTCCAGGAGAGGGGCAGAGGGCCACAAACACAAAGAGCTGATAGCCACTGGTATTCAAAACTCATTAAAACTAAAAATATCTACACTTTTCCTATTCACAGTCTAGCCAAACTGAGCAAAAGAACCCTCTGCTGACTTAATAATGTATATGAGAATCCACTAACATTCTTGTTTTATGTCCCACAAATGTTAGAATAAAGTGTGCTTTATAGAAATGTATAGAGAAGTCTATTTTCTGTATAAATGCACTATGAAGTCTGTGTACTTTGTTAATGAGACCTAAAACTCCACCTTAAATACCCATGGAAAATCCTGCCAATCACCAGACATGACTACAAGGAAACAGGCTTCAGTGCATGTCAAGCAAACTAGCTTCCATACCACTCTGGAAGAAGAGAATGTGTGGATTTCTTTCTTTCCCTTTTCCTCCAGCCTGTGATATAGTATTTCCTATATCTTGATATTTATATCATGGGTTATAGCTTTCTTTGGCAAAGTAGCCTTTAAAAGGCTCATAAAAGATAACTTGTTAAAGTTTCATGGTTAATTCATTGATGAGTGTCATAATTAGTTTTCTCATTGTTGAGACAAAATGCCCAACACCAAAGGTAAAGAAGGAATGATTTATTTTGCTCACAGTTTGTAGAGGTTTCAGTCCCTAGTGGGCTGGCTCTAAAACAGAGTGGCATGGTAGAGGGGTATTTCAGAGCAAAAGAGTCTATGAAAGGGCAGGCAAAAAGCAGCAAATCAGCAGCAAACAACAGAAGCATCCTTCTTTCTGTTCCTTTATATTCAACCCAGGCTGTAAACCTATTGATTGTTGGCACCCACAGCCAGGGTGCAGCACCCTAAATCCCAGCATCACATCACTAATTCCAACATCATTTCCCTAACCCCAGCATCACACCCCCCAAATCTAGCCACTTCCAATAGCCCCACCTATGACCACATGAGGTTTGGGGAGAACATCTAGATAAAAAGCCATAAAAATTCTACCCCTGATCCCAAAATACTCAATCACATTCCTTTAAGATATAGGCTATTCAATGGCAAAATTTGTAAGGACTCAGATTGCGACAACAGAATAGTTGTTTTTATATCAAATTGTACATTACCTGGGTTTCTAAACTTGTAGAAAAATGGTTACAGTCTTAATTCTGTCTGTGTGATCTTGGAATGGTTGGGTGATATTTGGTGTCAATTTCACAACCTATTTTCTTTACCTATAAAGTAGAAATGACAATATATGCTCTGATAATACATGGCACAAATGTGACTTAACATAATGAAAGTGAAGTTGTATTTTTAAATAACAGATATATTACCAAGTGTACAGTACTAAAAAGATATGTACATATTTATTGCTGTTACTGGTCATATTGCTGTTAATGGTCATATATAGCCAGTATTAGATAGTCTACATATGTAGACTATGTTAACTACATATATAGACTACTAGACATCTATTGCTTGGGCTTGTTTGGTTTTTTTTTATTTCTCTGGTAATTGTACTCATATTTCTTTTGAAGGGATTATCTCTCATTCATTCTTTGAAAATTCTAAAGGACTGTTATTCATGATTTCTTGCTCTAGCCCACTGAGCATGGCCCAGTGAGGCCAGAGGCCCTATGCCAGATTCTGAATTTTCAGTGCAGTTATGCAAGAACAAGGGGGAAAATAGTGGCAGGAGTTAATTCAGCCCAGTAATGATTTTATCTTTACGTCTCCTCCTATTACCTTATTCTAATGAAATTCTCTGTTTCCCCTCTCTTTGAAAGCCCCTTCTACAACCATTGCTTTTCTACAGGCTATCTTGCCTTGTTTAAACTTAAATAAATTCCTATTGCTTACAATCAAATAGGCTAAACCAAACATATGAAAATATAATTTCAGAATACTGTTGATTTACAAGAAGAGGTCAGATAAATTCAAAGAGCACATTACATAGTACTTCTACAATCCTTTGAGGGTGAGAAATATTTAATTCTAAAAGAAATATATAATATTTATTTTATCCAAATGAAAGTTTAAAGGTTTATGTTGTCTCTTAATCTTAAGAAAATCTCAAAGTAAAATTGTTTAGAGAAGCCTATGGAAAAGATTCATGCTTAGGACCTACCTGAATGTTCAGCTAGACAGAAGCAAATAGAAATCAAGCTTGTATATAAAATATTCCCCTGCAGTGAATACTGGAAAAGCAAACATCTTTAAATGCCACCATGTTGACATTATTTGTCATTTCTTTATAAATTCCAAAACCTTTTTCTGTTTCCTTCTTCATTTTATAATCTTATCATATCTTTGCTGAATACCTGCCAGTGGCTTCCTGTCTCATGTGGAGTAAAAACAGAAATTCTTCAGAAGGTCTTAAAGATGTATAAAGGTGGAGTCTGGGAAGATGGTGAAAGAGTAAGCAGCAGAGCAAACAGCCTCTCTGAGAGAAACAGCCCAGATGCTGGAATACAGCATTCTGGCAAAGACCAGAAGGAAATAAGTGGGTCCCCTTGACCCAAGAAGAAACTAAAGTGAGAATTGAAGCCCACAGAGAGAATGAAAGAAAGAAAGAAGAAAGAAAGAAAGAAAGAAAGAAAGAAAGAAAGAAAGAATAAAGAAAGAAAAAACTTAAACAGAAGGTGGTAGCCAGTGTTACACCAGAGCCAGTCCTACTGTGCAAGAAGTGCCACTGGAATCCAGAGATGCACGGTCACAGTGAAGCTAGTGGCTGGCAAGCCCAAAGGCCTCAATGGGGTGACACGGTGGCGGGGGTAAGTGGTGGATCAGAGAACTGCACTGGCTGGCGGTGAGTGTGGGGGACTCAATCCTCCCATGGGAGTGGGTCCAGAACTGCAGCTGGCTTCATTCAGCCACTCCTAGTGCAGAGCAGACTGGTGGAAATTGCTTGGACGGAGTCCTGCCCCTGTGCATGGTCCAATAGCCACCACGGAGGTTTCCCTAAAGCTATCCCTAACCAACCCTGCCCACCCAGCACATACTAAGGTGGTGAAGACTTCTTGTGGTTAACCAGCTCAGAAGGGAGGGGCCAGCCTGCCCCACCACTGCTTACACTTTCCCAGCCACCAACAGACTGGGAAAAGCAGCAAACAGCAGAAATCCCTAGCCAACTTGCTTCAGAGTAATTATAACCAATACAGGAAGTGCCATGGACCCCACTACCCACTTGTCTGGAAGAAACCAGAAACACAACAAGAGGAATAAGCAAAAGGCAGTCTCTAGCCTCCAACCAAGCAGTACTGGTCCAGGAGATATAAATACAGAAGAGATCAAGAGTCACACACCTGCAGTTTTCGAAGCAACAGCAACTGAAATAAAGAAACAACTTCATGAAGCTATAAAACAACTTAGAACAGAAATACTATTACAGGTAAAAGAAGATATAAGAAACATAATAAAAGAAATGCTAAGCACCTCTAAAACAGAGATAGATGGAAGAATAGAGAAGCATAGAAAAAGGAGGGAAACCTTCAATGAAGAATATGAAAAAATTCAGACTGCATGAAACAAATTCAAAGAGATTACCAGGAAATTAAAAACTCCATTGAAAGCTGGCAAAACTTCTTGAAAGAAACTAAAGATAGACTATGAAACCTTGAAGACAGGTTTGCAGCTTGCGATCACAAAAGGAAAGAGCTCTTAAAACTAACAAGGAACCAGGAAGTAATAATACAAAGGCTAGAAGATGACAAGAGGATCTCTAACTTAAGAATAAAAAATGTGAGTGAAGATTAAGGGTACACACAAATGAAATATAAAGGCTATTTACATAAATAATTAAAGAAAACTTCCCAAGCATAGGAAAAGGAAATGATATTCAGATAAATGAGGCATACAGAACTCCAGCCAGCTATAACCCAAACAGAGCTACACCCAGACATGTAATAATCAAGATCCCAGAAATTCAGCACAAGAACAGAGTATTGAAAGCTGTCAGAGAAAAGAAAAAGATCATCTATAAAGGAAAACCCATCAGAATTACAAGACTTCTCAATACAAACCATCAAATCAAGAAGAGCTTGGAGTTAACTAGTCCAAGCCCTGAAAGAAAATAACCTCTAATCCAGATTGATGTACCCTGCAAAACTATCTCTCAAAATTAACGGAGAAACAAGATGCTTCCATGGCAAAGAGGAACTGGGGGAGTTCATGACCACCAAACCAACCCTAAAAAAATACTGAAGGACATTCTAAAGAGAGAGAAAAAAGACCATGGTTTCAGGAAGACTGACAGAGGGGTCTTACTGAATGGAGCAGATAGCAGAATGAATGGGAAAAGTAGACAACCAATGGCAGAAAAATAGCATGGCAGAGATGAGGCAGAGAAGGTAGGCCATTTCCCAGAAGAACTGAAAAGTTCATATCACATTGATATATGTGCACCTATGTTTATAGCAGCCCAATTTGTGATAGCTAAATCTTGGAAAGAACCAAGATGCCCATCAACTGCAGAGTGAATGAAAAAGATGTGGTATTTTTATGCAATGGAATACTACTCAGCTATAAAAAAGGATGATCTTGAGGCCTTCATAGGGAAATGGAGTCAACTTAAGGCCATCCTCATTAGTGAAATAAATAAGAATCATATTTATAAATATCACATTGTTTCTCTAGTGTAAAAAGTAATAAGAAATGTAAGAGTAATAAAACCCAAAATGTGTAATTGCTACTGTAAAAAAAAGAGGAAAAGAAAGTGCTCTAAAGGATATAACTGCACGTAAGTTTAAGCGTGTAAAATAGATGACCATACTACTGTTTTTGTTAGATGGTTGAGCAGAACTGTTAACAGTCTCATTGTTTGAATGTCTACTTTGTATGCTCTAATTTTGTAACTTGAACAACTATTTCCAATGATGAGAGTATATAACATATCAAGTGGCGATTTCTTAGTGTTTTTGTTTTTTTTTGTTGTTGTTTTGTGGGGGTTTTTTTGTCTGTCTTTTTTTTTTTGTTTTTGGTTCTTTCATTTTTTTCTCTTTGGAATTCTGTATTGTTGCTACCATTTTTCTGTTTGGTCTGTTGTTTTCTTTTTCTCTTTAAATAAAATTTTTAAAAAAAGAAGGTTGGCCACAATCACTAATAGGGATGAGCTTGATACACCAATAAAAAAACACATAGGCAGAATGGATCAGGAGATAGGGTCCATCAATATGTTCTATATAAGAAATAAAATTAACCTGAAATAGGTTTTATAGACTGAAAGTCACAAGATGAGAAAACAATACTCTATGTGACAGGGAACCAGAAAAAAGTGGGAGTAGCTTGCCCATCAGCTGCAGATTGGTTAGAAAGCTATGACACTTTTATATAATGGAAAACTACTCAGCTATAAAGAAAGAAAACCTTGAGGCTCTTGTAGGTAAATGTATACAACTTGAGATCATGCTCAGGGTAAAAATGTTCAGAATCTCTTAGGTGAATAGTGGGTTGCCTCCCTAACTTAAAAACTAAAGGAGTTAGTGGGATACAAAACGTACAATGCACCCTGTGAAAGTGAAATGGGAGGAATTGTCTAAAAAGGGAAGGCAGTGGCCATTGTTAATCTTGTATCATGATTTGAAATTCATATTGTTTTCATCGCTCTGTTCAGTTTGGTTTTATTCTGTTCCAATTTGTCTACTTATACTAGATTTGATGACAAGGACAGCTATTACAAAGATAGCAGGATATACTATGGAAACCATTTTTGATTTCCTATTAACTTGATTTGAAGTCCTGTATTGCTTTCAATGTCTTGTTTTGATTGATTTTATTTGAATCTGTCTTGTTTGATTGCTGTCTTGTCTTGGCTGATTTTATTTGAGTCTGTTATGTTTGATAGTATCAAGTCTAAGAGTACAGGCAACTACTTTGAAGACAATAAGATTCACTATGATACCCATTCTGGTTTGACTATTATCTTATTTTGAGGTCCTATAATGTCTTCAATGTTTTGTTTTTATTGGTTTTGTTCAATTTTATTATGCCTGATGATATGGGCAATTCTTTTGAAGATAACAAGAGGCATTATGGTAACCATTGTTGATCGCCTTGTATTTTGTATTTATGTCATGTACTATATCCATCTTTTTCTTTTGTTTGACTCTATTTTGTTTTATCTCACTTGGTTTTATTCTCTTCAAAAAAAAGATGTATAAAGATGACCCTAGCATGCCTTATATATTCTGTGGCTTGCTTTCTCACCCTCCTCCCTTCTACCCTCACTCTTACGCTTCTTGCTGCAACCGCTGATCCATTGAGCCAGGCATGTTACCTGAATGTAGTGTTCTTCCACCTGGAATCCCCCTCCCTGCACACCTGAAGGGCTCACTCCCTCAGGCTGTCCAATAACTTTCTGAGTGAGCTCTCCTTGTCAGCCCATTCAAAATTGTAAGATCTGCCTCAGTCCCTTACCACCTACTTCCTTTTCTGCTGCTACCTTTCATCACATGCATGATCTAATGATCTCTATTTCTCTCCCTCCCTCTTTCTTTCCTCCTTCCTTTTCTCTCTCCTTCTCCATAAGAATGTAGAATTTGGAGATTTTTATTGATTTCTATTCTGTACAATTTAGAACTTAGAGCAGTACTAGTACAAAATAGGTGTCATGTATCAGTATGCATGTCCAGGGCCTTGCATATGCTATGCAGGTCCCCTGCAACTTAGGTGTATCTCTAGTCCAATCAATAAATATATTATGAATGAACCAATGTTTTTTCAAGCTATAGAATTTTACTTAGGTCCTGTTTTACTCTAAGCATTTCTCTGTGTTATATCTTTGGCAAATTCTTCTGCTCACTTCTGGATCACTTAGTTGTAAACTGCTTTAGTGTAAGTTACAAAACTATTTTCATGTTTAATAAACTCAGTAATTTTATTTTTGATTTTTCAGTTACTGGTCTCTATTCCAAGTGCAACAGTGTGGAAGTTATTGCTGATGCTTCAGTCTGCATCCTTTTGGCCAAATAATTTTACTTGCAAGTATAGGTAAGAAAATTCCTCACCTTAGGACACCCTCCCAACTCTATGTAGCTCCTGGGTCTCTGTTTTCAGATGCCTTTGTCTGGCACCATGGGAACTTCCTTGTTTCACTCAGCCATAAGAGACACATGGGGTTAACATCACCGGAGGCGTCTTCCTCCAAAAGAAGTGTCCAGGTCCTCTCATGAGCTGCATAATTCCATGAGGGCCTTGGGGGACTCAGCCTAACTGCCCATGGGAGTAACTAACATTTTAATATCCATTTATGAGCATTTCTTTCTTTCTCTGGCTCACATTGGCATTTCTTTACTTTTTGTTCTTGGAGTCTCCTCCCAACTCAACTAGTAGCACAAACTCCTGACCTCAAGTTTTTAGAAGAGAATGGTTTTCAGAAGAAAGAAGAATAGAAAATCTGGTGGTTTGGGATGCTTGATGATACTGGAAGATCTACAGGTGTTGATAAGTTTCTGGGTCCCCGTGGCTGGGCAGAAATTTCATATTTCCTGTCCCAGAAAGCAGCTTATGACCTAAGAGGCAACTGAACATCAACACTGGAGGTTTTACTGGCCAATATTGCAGCAAATTTGTCCCATACTTTATGAGACTATATTTCAACTGAACAGGAATTCTTGGCAAGGAAGAGATTCTTAAATGCATCTTAGAATTTCAGGTACTCAGCTCTCCTGGTTCATTTCCTATTGCTATAGCATAATTCTTAAGACTGGAAAATTTATAAGGAAAAATAGTTTATTAAGCCAATGGTTCTGGAGCTGAGAAGCCCAAGATCAGGCAACTTCTGGTACTTTCAACTTCTGGTGGAAAAGCGGAAGAGCAAGCAGGCACAAACAGAAGAAGGGAGCCAGGGTCACGTTGTAACACTTCATTCTCAAGATAACTAACCCCTCCTTGTGAGAACCACATTCATCCCGTATGAGGGTGGATCCAGTGCCCTAAATATCTCTTAAAGTTTCCACTACATCTTATAACCCTAAACTATGAATTTCAACCCAAGTTTTGGTGGAGGTAAACTGTATCCCAACAATAGTCTTGCCCTGGAGTGTGCTGGCCCTGAAGACGACTGTGAGTCTACCACAGCCTTCCATCTTCGCCTCCTTTACACTGGTAGTAGCTTATCTTGTCCTTCCCTTCACCTCCCTTCTCTTCTCACTTTTCATTCAGCGACTAGAAAAAGGGATCAAGAAGGATGAAAGCCTTGGGAATCTTTTAACTTTCCACAGCTGCAGAGGACACTGAGCCCTACATGGGTGACTTGATTATGATTCATGCCTGAAACTGAGTACATACTGCCTTCGTGAAGCAAAGAACAACCAGATCATTCAAAGCACATCTGAGTGGAGCTTGCCAGAAATGACATAATCATTGGACGATGTCAAGCCCAGCACCCACGTCCACAGCTGCTACTATCTGCAAAATGCAGTTAAGACTGATTGATGATCATATCACAGATCGTTAATCCTAATTTCAATTAACACGCAAGAGAGAAGAAGCTATCTCACTTGCAATCTTGATGGAAAGCTGCTTTCACTTAGGATTTTTTTTAGTTGTTTTTGGTTCCCTGACATTGTAAATAGATGAGAACACAGGTTTCAATTTTGCTTTTCTTTTTGGGGAGAGGTGGGTTTGGCATTCTTTGTGCTCTTTGATTTTTTCAGGTTCATCTAGTGTGGAAGATGAGGGTAATATAAGAGCCTAATACATCAGAAAGTCAAAATCTTACACAAAGCAGCAGTTGTGATAAACAGTTTTCAAACCATGAGCCAAGAGCTTTAGAGTTGTGATGAGGCATCTCATGGCTACTGGGAACCTGGAAGACAGAGTAAAGCAACAGAATTCTGGAACCCCAAACCTGCTTCAGCAGGGTCATTGGATATGATGCATCAGAGCTCCATAAATAATTTTATTTGAGAAAAAATTCTACCACAAACATTGTATTTGAAAATAGTCATCTTATGCAATGATATCATCTTCCTGTAATCATTGAATGATAACTAAGGAAAAAAGGGTTATGCTAGGAAATCTATGCTTTTCAAGTGGGTCTTTACATCTCAAAACTACCACTGTTAAACAAATCTGATATTTTCTAGGATTGGATTTAAATTTGCTAAGAGGAGTGAGCACTTGTTGGAGTGAGCACTGTTATTTGGGGTTTTTTGTTTTTTGTGGGTTTTTTTTATTTGTTTTAGTTTTGGTTTTGGTTAATTAGTTATGCTGGGAACTCTTCTCATTTTTCAGAAATTTACCCATTGTGTGCAAGATTGGTAAGACTCAGTGCCCTGCCTCTGTTCTTTGGGTTGACTGTGTGTGTGTGTGTGTGTGTGTGTGTCTGTGTGTGTGTGTGTGTGTGTACATGTGTGTGTGTGATTGCATGCGTGCATGCGCGTGCGCACACGTGTGTGTGTGTGTGTGTGTTCTCCTGGCAGCTGAATACAGGGCATTCACCTTGACCTATATCCTCAGCCATTTCTACCCATTTTTTTTATTTGAAACAGGTTCTTGCTAAAGTTACTAAGGTCCAGCTCAATCTTACTCAAATCGTCCTGCCTGGGCCGCTCAAGAGTGCCTGGATTACAGCCTAGGCCACCATGGTCAGCTGCCTTGCCTGCTTTTATGGTTGATACACTGTGTCAGCTTGAGAAGTTTAGAAGTTTAACTAAAAGACTCAGCATGGAGTCAGGATTCTTTGTAAATATCCTCATCCTGTGCAAAGCAGGGCAAGGAGATTTTGTGAGTGCTACATCTGCCCTGGGGGTTGAGGGGTGGTTTGCATATGCTATAAGGGAGAAGAGGTTTGTTTTCCCCTTTTTGCTCTGGCTGTTGCCTTGAAGTGTTGCTCCAGTTGTTCCACCCTGCCTTGAAGTCAGTTGATTATGGACTGAAACCTCCAAAAACTGTAAGCTAAACAAACCTTTCCTTCCTTCATTTTGGGTGTTGGGCATTTTGTCTCAGCAATGAGAGAAAAGTAGACCCCCAGGAAGTCTCCCAGAAAGC
>PVJX010050082.1:0-10826 GCA_004027295.1 Dolichotis patagonum | reverse complement strand
GCCACTGAGTTAAATCCCTGGCCCTGACCCACAAGTTTTTACCATATGTTTTATCAAATGCTTTCTCTGTGCCTATTGAAATGATCCTGTGATTTTATACTGGTCTACAGTTTTCTTTTGATGTCTTTGTCTGGTTTTGGTATCAAAATAAAACAGATTTCACAAACTGAGTTCAGAAATATTCTCTGTTCTTATTTTTGGGGGGAAAATTTTGTAAATTACTATGGTAATTCTTCAAACAGTTTGACAAATTCACCAGTGAAGTCATATGGTCCTAGGGTTATTGGGGAAATTTTTAATTACTAGTTCAATATACCTAATTTTTTTGTTTTTCCTTGAATTTTCATAGTTTATATCTTTCTAGGAATTTATTGATTTCGTCTAAGTTATCTAATTTGTTGATACAGCCATTTAGTGTATCTTCTTATAGTTCTTTTTACTTCTGTAAAGTTGCAATGTTCCCTCTTTCAGTCCTGATTTTAGTAAATCTGAGTCTTCTCTATTTTTTTCTTGGTCACTCTACCTAAAGGTTTAGCAAAGGTTTACTGATTTGTCAAAGAAACAGCTTTAGGGTTTTATTGATTTTCAGATATTTAGTATTTGAAATACGGGCAGCAGAAGTGACTAACGTGAGCACAGTGTCAAAACTAGAAGACAAGGCTGATGCCGACGACCATATACTCATTCAAAGACACCTGAAAAACAACAAGAGAATATGGAAAACAGACCCAATAGCTACTCTGTGGCACAAAGATGACTAACCTAAAATTAACTGAAATTAGTGAAAAGTCAGAAGACAACAAAATGGCATAAAAAAGCCTGATTATAGAACTAAAACCAGAAAACTTTTCAAATAGAGGGAAAGAATTTAACATACAAATAAATAAGGTATATAGAGATAGCCATGAACAGAAGAGAACACCATAAAACATCATAGTCAAAATTTCAGAAGTCCAACACAAGAACAGAATCTTTAAAGCTATTAGAGAGAAACAACAACCTAATATAAAGGTAAACTCTTTAGGATTACAACACACTTCTCAACACAAACCCTAAGGCCAGAAGAGTCTTGAAGGGTTTCAAATCCTAAAAGGAAACAACTTACTGCAAAACTATCTTTCAAAACTTATGGAGAAATAAAGTCTTTCCATGGCAAAAAGCACCTTAAGAAATTCATGACCCTCAAACCAACATGACAAAAAGTTCTCAAGGACTTCCACGAAAGAGACAATAACAATGCCAAAAAGTCTAACAGAATGAATATACACCAGGCAAAGTGAAAAGCTAAGTGAGGAGGAGGAGGGATCAGCAAAGGAAAATAATGCAATCACAAGCATAAATAAATATCTTTCAGTAATAACTCTCAATGTGAATGCTCTCAACTTCCCAGTCAAAAAACAATTGGCAGTTTGGATCCAAAACAAAAAAAAACAAACAAAAAAAAAGGGTTTGCTATATACAAGAAACACACTTAATCCCAAAAGACTTTCACAGACTGAAAATGAAAGAATTGAAAATAACATTCCATACAGTGAGAGCCTGAAAACAAGCAAGAATACCTACCCTATCTTCAGACAAAGTGGACTTCAAGTCAAGACTAATCAGAGAGACAAAGATCATTACATGTTTGTTAAAGAATAATTCAACAGGAGGAGATAACAACTATAAATACATATGTACTTATAAATATATAGATACCAACCACTAGAACACACTTTTTTTTTTGGTGGTGGTACCAGGGATTGAACTCACAACCTCAGGCTTGCCAGCCAAGTGCTTAGGCCACTAAGCTAAATCCCCAGCCCTAGAACACACAATTTCAAAAAAAAACTATTGAACATAAAAGCTCAGGTAAGTCATGTGTGTAATCCCAGCACTCAGGAGGCTGAGGCAGAAGGATTGCTGTGAGTTCTTTGCCAGCTTAGGCTACAAGTAAGTTCAAGGCCAACCTGAGCTACATTGTGAGAGCTTGTCTTAAAAAAAAAAAAGATCAGATAAACATCAACACAGTTATAGTGAGGAACCACAATACAACACTGTCAGAAAAACATTAATGAGACAAATAATCAACAAGGAAATATCAGGGTTGAACCAAATCTTTGAATGAATGGACTTAA
This sequence comes from Dolichotis patagonum, assembly GCA_004027295.1. Taxonomy (NCBI): domain Eukaryota; kingdom Metazoa; phylum Chordata; class Mammalia; order Rodentia; family Caviidae; genus Dolichotis; species Dolichotis patagonum. Next base: position 8,709 of record PVJX010050082.1, on the reverse strand, counting down.
CAGATAACTACAGAGTGTTCCACCCAACAGAATACACATTCTTCTCAGCACTATAGGGAACTTTCTCCAAAATAGGCCACATTCTATCCCACAAATCAGGCTTAAGTAAATACAAAGGAATCAAAATTATCTCATGAGTATTATTAGATCATAGTGCAATGAAACTAGAAATCCATGGCAAAAGAAATCACAGACATTATGCAAACACATGGAAATTAAATAATACCCTCTTGAATAATCAATGGCTCTCAGAAATCAAGGAAGAAATTATACAGTTCCTAGAATCAAATGATAATACCAGGACAACATACCAGAGCCTAGGCAACACAATGAAAGTGGTCCTAACAAGTAAATTTATAGCTGTGAATGCCCACATCAGAAAAACAAAGTGAGCTCAAATAAACCAGGAATGCAGCTCAACATCCTAGCAAAACAAGAGCAATCCAAACACAAAGTAGTACAAGAAAGGAAATTATAAAGAACAGCTGAAATTAATGAAATTGAGACTAAAAAAATTTCAGAGAATTGAGAAGTCAACAAGAAGCTAGGACTTCTTGTAAGTCGGTGCCATGCGCAAGCTGACTTGGGGAGAGCCGGACACCAGCCCTTCCCTGTGAGTTGGCACCATTTGAAAACTGCAGGAGAGCAAGAAGTCAACAAGAAGCTAAGACCCTCTGTGAGTCGGCACGTGCTGACTGGGTGAGAACCAGACTCCAGCCCCTTCCCGCAGGTAGGCAGGGACACAAGAGCCAACATTCCCCTCACTCCGTAAGTGACCAGCTGATCCAGGGAAACACAGGCTGTGATGATAGCTAATGAGGTAAAATACAACTTAATGCTTGTAGTGTTTAGTGTTTCACTGACTTTGCAGGCCTCAAGCTGGTAGTCTGATCACCTATTCAGAGGATAACAATATGCAATGTAACATCTATGGAAGATCTCCTTCTGAAGGTGGTGGTCATTGTTAATTCTCTATTATCTTTTTTTGAAATCCTGTTATCATTCTCATTGTTTTATTTGGTTGGGTTTTATTCTGTATTATCTTGTTTGATTTTGTTGTATCTGATGGCATGGCAGCTATTTCAAAGATAAGATATACTATGGTAGCCATTTTGGATTTACTATTACCTTGTTTTGAAATCCTGTATTGCATTCATTGTTTTTACTGGTTCTATTCTGTTTTTGTTTTGTTTCATTTTACTATGTCTGAAGGTATGGGCAGCTATTCTGAAGACAGTAAGAAGTATTATTACCTTATTTTGAAATCCTGTGTCATTTACATGATCTTGTTTTGATTAGATTTATTCTGTTTTATTTTGCTTGGTTTTATTCTCTCTAAAAATACAAATTTTTTAAAATACAGAGAATTAATTAATTGAAGAATTGGTTCTTCAAAAGAATAAACAAAATAGACAAATCTTTAGCTAACCTTACTAAAAAAAAAATAAAGACACAAATCAATACAATTAGAAATGAAAACAGCAAAATTACAAGATTGTGCCATAGTGCAGATGATTAGTAACTACTTTGAAAACCTGTACACCAATAAATTGGAGAATCCAGAAGAAATGCAGATTCCCAGATACATATGAATTACGAAACTGAATCAAGAGTATACAAAAACTCTGAATAATACAATATCAGGCAATGAAAATGAAGCAATAATAATTTTTTGAAATGTACCAATAAGACTGGTAAATTCATCACTGGATTCTACAAGAGCTTTAGGAAAGAGCTAACACCAATACTCCCGGGAAGGAGTACTGGTGTTGTTAAAATGGCCACAGTACCCAAACTGATACACAGATTTAATGTAGTCCTAATCAAAATACCAACATTATTCCTCACAGAACTAGAAAAACAAATTCCTAAAATTCATACGGAACCACAAGACACAGAATAATAAAAGCAATTCTAAGCACAAGAGTAAAGCAGAAGGTGTCACAATCCTAGATTTCAAGTTACAGTGCAAAGTTCCAGTGATAAAAATAGCGTAGTACTGGCACAAAAACAGACACTCAGATCACTGGAACAGAATACGAGATGCAGAAACAACCCCAGGCAGTTCAGCCATCTGATCTGTAACAAAGGAGCCAAAAACACACTGAAGGGAAGATAGCCTCTTTAACAAATGGTATTGGGACAATTAACTAAACACATGCAGAAGATCAAGACCCCATATCTCACCATGTCCTACACTAAAATAAAAATAGATCAAAGACCTAAATATTAAAATGGAAACATTTAATCTCCTGGAAAATAAGATAGGTAAAACTATTGAAGACATAGGCATAGGTGAGGACTTTCTGAACAGAACCCTAATTGCACAAGAAATAACATCAAGAATTAACAAATGGGATCATACCAAATTAAAAAGCTACAGAATAGCAAAGGAAACAGTCAATGGACTGAAGACACAAACTACAGAATGGGGAGAAATTCTCTCATCTACATCCTGTAGACAGGACTAATATCTAGAATTAGTAGACTATAAAAAAAAATTAGACTCTCCCAAATAAAAGATCCTCAAAAAATTAAGAGTCCTCAAAATAAAAGAACCAATAGAAAATATGCTACTGAAATGAACAGACACTTCTCTCAAGAAGTACAAATGGCCAATAAATACATGAAAAAGTGTTCAACATTACTGGCCGTTAGAAAAATGCAAATCAAAACATACTGTGAGTTCATGTTACTCTAGAAAGAACGGCTATTATGAGAAAAAGTCAAATAATAAAAAATACTGATGAGGCTGTGAGGGAAAAAGAAACTCTTCTACGTAGTTGGTGGGAATATAAACTAGTATAACCACTATGAACATCAGTATGGAGACGCCTCAAAAAAACTGAAAATAGAAATTTCATTTGATGCAACTATTTCTAAGTATCTTGTTTTTGTTTTTGTTTTGATAAAGTCTCACTATGTAGTCCAGGCTGGCCTTGAACTCACTATGTAGCACAGGCTGGCCTCAAACTTACAACGAGCCTCCTGCCTCAGCCTCCCAGGTGCTTGGATTAAGGTGTACATCACCACACCTTGCTTTTCTAGGCATCTTCCTGAATCAAAGACATCATCTAATAGTGATACACGCATACCATGTTTATAGCAATACAACTCGTACTAGCAATTCTTCAAAGTCGCCTCTATGTCCCTCAACAGGTAAATGAAGAAACAAATGGGGTTATTTACATACAGTAAGTGCTACTGTGTCATAAAGAAGGATATGCTTATTTGTAAGAAAATGAATGCATCTTGAGACCATAATGTCAATTAAAACAAATTAGACACACAAACTTAAATATCACATGGTTTCTTTTATATGAAAAACCCAAATTACAAATAAATGAAAGGATAAAATAACAGAAAAGAAATAGCAAACAATGATGTAGACTCTTGCAAATGGGAAGAGATGGAGGGAGTGGTGAGTAAAGGGATAAAAAGAAAGAATTAAGATGTGTTATGTGCATGCACCAGCTTCCTGCAATGAACGTAATAATTATGTACTACAAACGCATACTAGTAAGAGAGTAAGAAAAAGAGAGACAACCCTGATGGCAGGGCCAGCTGGAAGACGGTGAATTCCTGCTCCTGTCCACCTCCATTACACCCCCCCACACACAATGGCAGGGCCAGCTGTGAAAGTGTAAGGCTGACAGAAACCCCAAGACCCAGGACAACATCTCGGTGTACAGACACACACACTTGAAGGTGAAGTAATCAGTGATGCCAGTAACATGGAAGTGTCTGAAGCAGCAGTGAGAAGACAGAAGTTTTGACCCTGGAGACCTCCACTGACAGAGGACCAGTCCCAGCCCTCACATCCAGAGACCAAGATCAGCTCCCTACCCAGCACATCTCTGGGATATAACATGGACACTAGCACAGAACTGTAAGCACTAGAAGAAGGTAGGTTCTCGGGATAGCTATAAAGAACCAACTACATCTGGAGGACATTCCTGAGGAAAGGACATCTCCTTTCCTCCTTGAGAGAGGCCTCAATGCTAGCAGTAGAGCTATGTATCATGAGAGGTTGGTGGGCATCAACATAGAAGATGAAATATCAGAAAAAAAGGTGGAGAATGGCAAGATGCAGAGGTGGGGTGCAACCCCGGAACCCCAGCCCACCAAGGACAGGCCTGGAACTCAAAGAGATGGATGAAGTTGGAAGGCAAACACTGGAACTTTCTGAAATGATAACAACAGAGGTTAAAAAAAAAAACAAGTGGAAAAGACTAGAGAAAAAGTGATATCTCAGGCACAAAAGGAAATGATGCTTAAAATCAAAGACATTAGCGAAGACACAAATAAAAGAATAGATGAGCTTAGAAAAAGATGGAAACAAAACATGTCCAACATAAGAGAGAAATGGAATCCATGAAACAGATACAGAGATCCAGGAGATTGCTTTTGTTTTGAGACAAAGTCTCAAAATTGAAAGTATATGCAACAGACTGAACACAGGAAAGGACAGAATTTCAGATTTTGAAGACAGAATTACAGCTAGCAATCATCAAAAGAAAGATACCTTAAACATAACAAGAGACCATGAGAAATCAATCCAACAGCTACAAGATGAAGCAAAAAAGAATAACACAAAATTGATTGGGGTCAACAGGAAAACTAGAGACAGCACAAATGCCATAACAACCATAAATATATATGCACCTAATACAGGAACACCCAACTATGCAAGACAGTTATTGGTAGACATGGAAAATCAAATAAGCAATAACACAATTGTAATGGGAGACCTCAATACCCCATTGTCACAGACAGATGTCACAGACAGAAAATCAGAAAAAGAAATACCAAAACTGACCAAACCTATGAACAAATGGACTTAATAGGAAGAAGCTATGCATATGCCCCAAGGCTATGCACCAGTAGCCCGAAGAGACCCTGTGAGCCCAGCACAGGTCATAGAAGAAGTCACACCCTGAGGCCCTGTCACCATGGGGATGGGGGAGCATCGGTGCCTCCCTACCATTCCAGGATCCTGAGAGGAACCCAGGTGCCTCGTCCAATCCACTACACTGAGGGGCCGGCAGCCAATGCAGGAAGCACCCAGGATGTAGCAATCGGCTGATTCAGAGGACACAGGCAAATGTCAAAACGAAGGTGCAAAATACAATCTCAGACCTCCAGCCTACACAGAACAAGTTCAGAAGGCACAGACATAGCAGAAATCAGAGACCACACACTTGAAATTTATGAAAAGGTAACAACTGAAATAAAGAAGCAACTTAGTTCTTGAACTGTTTGGTTAATTTTACATGCCTATGTCTGATGGTCTGGGACAGCTATTTCAAAGATAACAAGAGGCATTATTAATTTCCATTGTTAACTTCCTATCATCTTGTTTTGAAGTCCTGTATCATTTTCATTGTTTTGTTTGGTCTGGTTTTATTATATGTGTCGGCATGGGGAGCTATTTTGAAGATAACAAGATATACTATGGTAGTCAGTGTTGCTTTCCTATTATTTTGAAGTCCTGTTTTGTTTTGATTGACTTTATTCTGTTTTATTTTGTTTGGTTTTATTCTCTTTAAATAAAATTTTAAAAAGAAAAAGAGAGACCTGTATGCCCCACTTTAGAAAGAATCCCATAAAAGCTATTAGAGAGCTGGGCGTCTAGCTCAGGGGGAGAACACTTGCCTAGCATGTATGACGCCCTGGGTTCAATTCACAGCACCACAAAATATTAATTGAATGTGTTTTTGTTTGGTGTTTTTCTAAGCACATCTCAGTTCTCTGGAAAACTAACCTAAGGAGGAAAGCTGACAGTAGCTCACAGAGTTTGCTATAAATGACAGATTTTCATGTTCTCTCTCCTCCCACCCCACCCCAGTCAGGTAAGAATGCAAAACTAAAAACTCAATTAAATGCAAAAAATTTTTTGAGACAGAGTCTTACTGTGTAATCAGGTTGGCCTTGAACTCATTATGCAACCTAGGCTGACCTCAGACTCAAAGCAATCCTCCTGCCTCAGCCTCCTGAGTGCTAGGATTACAGGCATATGCCCAGCAAATGCAAAAATCTTATGAGAGTTAAACTCTGTAGAGTTTTATGTTCATGTTTTCCCAGAAGACAGCAAATGGAAGCAACAAACCTTTCACACTGAAAGAAGTTTCAGTCCCTGCAAGTGTGTGTCAGGAATAAGAGATAAAATCTGGCAATGACACCAGTCTTCACAGGCCCTAGGCCGTTTGCATGCCCTCCAAAAATACCAGGGCTAAATATCAGTTTCCTCTCCTGCTCACTAAGTCATTTGTTCAGGGCATTCTCAACTAACAAGCATTTACAAACTTGACAGAAGGGTTTAGAAAGATATTGCCCTTATTCTGTCTTTTGAGAAAAAAATAAAGAAAAAGCCTATGAGTGGGATAAAGGTGTCCACAAGTGCGGGCAGAGGTGAGGGTGGTGTCCCGCTGAGCAGGATGTGGGCTCTAGGGGCAGGAGGTCCTACCCAGGACAGGCAGCCCACACGTACCTCAGATCCGAGTGGGCCTGGATCTTCTGCACCTTAATGTCCGAGTCCAGCACACCCAGCAGCGTGGCCAGCTGCCTGACCAGGGTGTCCTTCTGCTGCTCCGTCAGCTGCCCAGCGCCCACCTGCAGGATGAGCTCCACCAGGCCGTCTTTGTTGGGGTCTGAAAAGGGGAGACGCGGGACTGTCTCTGGGAGCTCACAGCTGGACACTGTGTGGAGCAAGCCCTGCGTGTGGTTCAGAATTACCCCGTGCAACTGTGAGATTTGGCTGTCTGGACAGATTCTTTTCAACACCCTGGGGGCCACTATCTGGGAGATATTCCTGTTTTGTCCAGTTTGTTGTCTATTAATTTTTTCCCTAGAAGATATTCAAGTATGTCTAATTCTTCACCCACTTCAAGCTCTGGTCCCTCACACACTCCCCCAGACCAGAAGGGGAGCTCTGTTCCTGGAGCCATGGGCACTGCCAGGTTGGTCACATGGACGTCACCACCCCTCACTGAAGCTGCACCCACCCTAGCAGTCCCAGCACTGAAGTCACTGTGTTCCCATCACATGAATTATTATTCTGGCAGGAAAGCAACACTGAAAAGAAAATCCTGCTGCCAGATACAATTCTTAATTAGCTAGGAGGTTGGCTCTGTTTGGGGACTGCAACAAAATGCATAAAAAGCCTCCCAGTGGGTGGTGACAAGGGCTGGGACACCACAGGAGGCCTCCCTGCTGGGCCACAATGTCAGGAGCCAACAGCTAAGTGGCAGCCCACTCGGGAGCTCACAGCCCACGAACGCACCTGGCCAAACCTCCACAGTGGCGGTGCCCATGTCCGAGGCACCCTCCACGTCAGTAACCCGCAGGCGAAAAGTATAGATGCCCTCCACCAGATTGGCGAGCTGCAGGGCCACACTGTGGTCAGAGCCACTGATGACATCCTGTGAAATGACAATGTTCACAAGCGCTGTCAACCACAGCGTTCCAAGCTTCTGTTACTCCCAAACCTCAGCTCCAGTCTTTCCCATGTGCAGACTTTCAGGGTGGAATGGGGGGACGGGGGCTGAAGGGGCTGGCGAGTAACCTCCAGCGCCTCCCCACTCAGGTACCCAGAGCACCAAGGCCTCAGCACTCTCACAGCACAGCCACTGTGCACTTCCTAGGAATCACTGACATTAGTTTCATCCAACAGAGAGGAGGGCTTGAATTGGGTAAGGACCCCCAGGGAGAGGCAGGGGTTTCATAGGTCTTAATTTTGAACACAGGTTTTTAATTCTCTCATCTTGGTATTCTTCAAAGCATTTCACATTCACCCTTTCAAATGACCCCCAAAGCCTGGGGGGAAAGTCACTGTTCTGTGAACCTCCATGCTCCAAACAATGAGGGAAGAATCTCCCAGATCTCCTGCTCTGAATGTGCGAGAAAAAAAAAAAAAAGGCCAGGAATAAATAGCAAGGGCTTTATGCCAGACCTGGTGGCTGAGGCTTGTAGTCTCAGCAATCTGGAAGGCTGAGGCAGGAGGATCACAAGTTTGTGCTTGCCCTGGGAAACTCAGCAACTTAGACCCTGTCTCAGAATCAAAAAGTAAAAAGTCAAGTCTCTGATCAGAGACCCATTATATAATGATACTTAAAAGTGAATCTACCAGCTACCTGAATGGATTAATTCTAGAAGCACTTTAGACAGCACAAAGCATTTGCCCCTCCTGTCCTGCGCTCCTCCTTGGTTACACCTCCAAGCGTTCTTGCAGATCTCAAGTCCTTAGCAACAATGGGAGGGACGTTGTACTTGAATTCATAGTTTAAAACACAGAGGGATCTAATGGAGTCAAAGTGTCTGGGAGCTAAAAACCTGCCGCTGTTTGGGTTAAGGTTGAATTCATTCACCTTGACAAAGTCACTTTCCATCTCTGCATTTCACTGTCCACACCTGGGGAGTGCAGCACCACAGCCACTAAAGAGCAAAGCATGTCCCACTAGAAAACTTGGCTTCAAAGTCCCTCCAGGCCATGAAATGCCATCCTCTCCAAATCTGGGCAAGGTAAAGTCTGAAGGACCTCAGCACTGCTTAAATCTGACAGCAGCCTGCTGCTGTCAGCCCTCAAAACACGGCAATATAGAAGCACAACCACGTCGCTGAAGAGAGGAGGGCCTACTGGAAATGTTTCTCTGGACCAGAATGTGTCCCTCACCCCCCGGGACCACAGCTAAAGACAGGCCCCCGAAGGAG
>PVJX010050081.1:0-10816 GCA_004027295.1 Dolichotis patagonum | reverse complement strand
GTGCAACCACTGTGGAGGTCAGTCTGGAGATTCCTCAAAAAGCTGGGTATGGAAGTCCCATTTGACCCAGCTATTCTGCTTCTAGGCATATTCCCAGAAGAACTGAAAACATCATACCACAGTGATATATGTGCACCCATGTTTATAGCAGCACAATTTGTAATAGCCAGATCTTGGAAACAACCTAAGTGCCCATCAAATGAGGAATGGATAAAAAAGTTGTGGCATTTTTGTACAATGGAGTACTACTCAGCTATAAAGAATGATCACATTGAAGTATTTATAAATAAATGGACACGACTTGAGACCATTCTCTTAAGTGAAATAAACCAAACTCACAAGGGTAAATACCATATAATCTCCCTAACATGAGATTTGATAAGAGTATATAAGACTTTATGGTAAGCATGAGTCCCCATGTCACAGCTTCGAAGTCTTTCAAAGTTTTCAGTCATCAGTTGGAATGGTTTTATCCTGTTTTGTTTGACTGTATCATACTTGATGATATGAATAGCTCTTTTGAAGAAAACAAAACATTGTGACTGCTATTGCTGATATAATATCATCCTTCTTAGATGTCCTACCATGCTTTTTTTTTTGTTCTACTACCATTGGTTCTATCACATTGTGTCTTATTGGAATTTGAATATGTATGATAGCTCAAACAAATTTTTTTTCTTTTCTATCAAAAATGAGATATTACAGTACCCATTGAACATTTTCTGTTATTCGGTTCAGAAAGCCCTGTAATTCTTTCACTCTATGCATGCCTTTATACTATTGTGTTATGTTTGATATTATTGTATTTGAAACTATGCTCAACTATAGCAGAGTAAGAGATACAGTGTTAGCTACTGTTGATGTCCAGTTGACTTAATGTAAAGTACTGTGTTGCCTATGTTGTCCTGTTCTGATCTGCTCTGTACTGCCCCCTTTTGTTTTATTGTCTTTCAAATAAAAAAGAAAGATAATGAACCTAGGATTCCATATTAGGTATTATTTTTTGAATTAAAAATTTTATCTTCTTGGCTATTATCTAAGTTTTTCTGCTTTGCACACAAAACATACATCCTTGCTGTAAGGTTTTTGTGAGTTCAGCGAATGAGCCATATTTATTACAGGGAAGCAGAAAGATAGAATTTCATATCCCATATCATAAAAACCATGTGCTTTGTGTAGATTCAAATAGCTTACTTTAAACTAGATCCGTAAGTGCTGAACATCTTACAGAATCCATCTCTCTCTCTCTCTTTTTCTCTTTTTGTGATAGCTGTAACAGAGTCATTCAACTTCAAAGGACTTCAGTAACTTTCCCAGTCCTGGGACACAACACCTGAGATTCATACATAAAGGAAGAGAGGTTTAATTTGGCTCGTGTTTTGGGGAATCAGTCCATGACCAACTGGTTCCAAGGCAGAAGCATCATGATGAAAGGGCATGGTGTTAGAAAGCTTCTTAATCTATGGCAGCCAGTAAGCAGGGAGAAAGAATAGGAAGCCAGAGAGGGAGATACATACCCTTCCCAACATGCCCCTAGCAACACACCTCTTCCAACCAGACCTCACCTCCTACCAACACATTTGGTTATGAACTCATCAGTGGAAACCCACTGATGACTATATTGCTCTATGAACCAATTGCCTTCCAAAAGCCCTACCTATGAACACAAAAGACTTTCAGGAGAACATTCTAGATCTAGCCCACTGTAGTAATCCAATTTCTCCATCTCCTAAGTGGTGAAACTGAGACCTAAAACTAGGTATATCTGACTGTGATACAAAAATGAAAAATAAGAAAGCCAAGTGAGTAGAAAGTACCAAGGAAATCTTCTTTTCCTTTATTTAGGAGACTGGCAGGGCATCTATGAGGCAGTAATCAGACTTTGACCATATATTCCTAACGTTGTGTAGACACAGAAATCATGGCAAGTGTTCTATTCTCAGACTGGGTTCCTCAAGGACCATATGCAATGATTCAGTCAGAGCAAATCAGATCTTGGAGAAAACCAAAGCCATCTAATTTAGACTCTTCTCTTTATGAGTGAAGAAAATGAGACTTCAGACAGAGGTCTTTTCCTCTGGGAAGGAGATATCTGATATAGTGTGTTAACACTGATTTTGAGGTCTCTTAAGGTTAGGTGGACTCTGTTGGATGCATATACATGCATGCCATTTCCTGTAGGTGCTGTAAGGACGACCTCAGAGGAGTAGGGACTCTTACCTCTAATTTAGGGTGAGGACACTAAGACTCTGAGAAAGAAATAACAAATACACATCGTGATGGACCAGCAGTCTTTACACTCCATCTCAGGGCATTTAGGTTTTATTTTATTTTCATTTTTTGCAATACTAGAAATGGAACCTGGAACCTTGCACATGCTAGGCAATGCTCTACCACTGAGCTACATTCCCATCTCTTTTGACTTTTTATTTTGAGACAGGGCTTTTCTAAATTGCCCAGGTTGCTCTTGAACTTGTGATCCTCCTACTTCAGCTTTCCAAGTAGCTGGAATTACAAGCATATGCCATTGTGCCCAGCTCAGTTTCAGGACATCTAAATTCACATTCACAGAGACTTTAGAGCAGAACATGATTTGTTGAGTGAAAGCAGGGGAAGGAGGGAATCTCATTAAGCAGATTTCAAAAGCTTGATCTCCTGATGTTGATGGGTTTGACAATAACCCATCCCATTCTAAGCTTGTTTTCCACTTGAGAAAAAGCAGGCAAGACTGTAGAACATCTTCACAGCTGTTTATGTCTTCCAGTAACTTTTTCTAACCTTTTCCCCATCTGCTTTTGCAGTGGGAAAAATCATTCTCTTCATGTGATGGGTCTTCAGCATCCCTTTTCTTACCTCCTTGATACTGTACTTCAAGAAACTATACTAAATTACAGTGATTCATTATTCCTATTAAAACAAACAATATCACCAAATTACCCAGCAAGCTAAACAATTGTGAACAGTAAATTCAAACAGTAAAACATGGGCACATATTGGGTAAATGTTATTTTCTGGAACAAGAAAAGCTTTCGGCAAAGTGCTTAACTTGAATACGACAAAAGGCAATTTAATTTAGTAATACAGTTGGGTGAAAAATGGAGACCTCGGGTTTAATAAGAAGGGGGAAAAGACACGCATATATCATCTGAAAGGATAATTATGAGAAACTATTTTGTATGATCCTGCTAAATCAAAGCTTCTAATGCTTTCTTACTCCTGTCAAAATAGGGAGATTTAAGGCCTTAAAAATGGGAATTTTGCAGACTTCACTGCCAAGAAAAAATGATTTGTCTCTTGATAAATTACTATTGGGCTTTATACTTGGGAAAAAATACACTTACATTGAAATAAATGCCAAGGAATGGCTAGAGAATTTATATTATTCATTCATATCTGTCACTGGATTGGTGGGAAGACAGCAGTCCCATTTAAAACATATCCTAGCTGGCTGACAGCATGCCACAGAAACAAGATGAAAACCTCTGGTGAATGGGGGCAGGCGTGGACCCCATGAGGCCGAAGGAATAAGGCAGTGTGCTGTTTTTATTTTTCTTCCCTGGAGCACAAACTTTCTATCCTTTCTGGATTCCACAATTCAAGAAGAGTGGCTAGATATGGACACTTATCTTTTACTGATTCTGAATATTTCTGTGGGCTCCTGTAACTAACCAAGATACATTTTTCTCAAACACAGAAGGGGAGTAGGAAAAGGAGAGAGAAATTGCAGAAATTGCAAAGTCACTTGTGATTTTGCAATTGTAACAGGTCTGGCTGTGACTAAGAGATGCTGAATCTTCCACACCTTCATCACAGGTCCTCCCAGGGGGAAAATGGCAAGAGCATTGCAGGGAACATTGGCCTTGGAGGTAGGGATTCAGGTTCCACTTTTAAAATCTGTGTTACTTTCAGCAAGACAGGTAACAACTGTAGGCTTAATTTCCCTATCTGTAGCAATAAGTCACTTTTATTTTACCCTGCGCTTATTTCTGCAAAATATTTCATTTCAGCAAACTTTTTTGTACAGTTGCATTCTACAGTGCAAATAAAAGGCAGAAGCAATGCTTCTCTTTTGTCACTTATTCACCTTCTAGGTTGCCCTGATGGGATTGCAGGAAGCACACTGATGATTACGAAGCTGGACACCTTCCACTTGTGAATGCCCAATGCTTCTGAGTCTGCTTTACTCCTGGAACAATGGTTGAGTCTGGAAAATGCTGTGGTGTTCTTTCTTCCAAGACAATGGTTGTATGGGTTTTCCCGACAAATACCGGGTTCCAAAGTTAGGACTTGAAAAGGGGGGATTTAGCTTAGTGGCATAAGCGCCTGCCTGCAAGCATGAGGTCATGAGTTTGATCTCCAGTACAAAACAAAACAAAACAAAACAAAACAAAACAGTTAGGACTGTTGCAAGCACCACAATGTACATCACCCTTGCAGTTTAAGACAAAACACAAAAAACAAAAACAGAGTCTTGAAAGCTCTTTCAAAGATCCAAATATGAATTCATTCAAATAGTCACTTCATAAATTTGAAAGGAAAAAAAGCATGCAGCACCTTCTGGAAGCTGATTAATTAGTATTTATCCATCCCATTTTCTAGTAAGTTCTAAGGCAGGTTAATTTCTAAAGGAAACTACAAAAATGCAACAACTGAATCTTCCAATAGCTCAGTGCTTCTGTATCATCTGTTATCTATCTATATGTATCTATTTATGTATCTCTCTATCTGTATATCATTTATTATCTATATGTCTTTCTACCTATCTATTTATCTACCTGTCATCTCCTTTAATTAAGAGAAGTTTTGTCCAATTTTATTTAGAGAGGCTAGGGGAGGGCCCTAGGTATTAAGTAAAAGGCCATCTTTAGTGTTAAGTTAAAAATCTTCTAAATTGTCCAGATTGATTTTCATTCTGAGAATATCCATTTTAAATATTTCCACTCTAAGTATTTTTGTACTTTTATAGTTTACAAAGGACTTCATTCTTGGCAAAGTGCTTAACAGTTTATAACCACAGTTTACAATAGACTTTATAGGTTGTATATTGCTGTACTTGTTCCAAGGTGCTTAACAGTTTGCAAAGCACTTTCATGTTTGATCTTTCCTTTCTAAAGCCATTTTACTGCTTAAAAAGTATTTGGGATTTTTTAAAGCCCTTTTAACATTTCACAGCACTTTGTAGCCTACCAAATGCCTTGTAATGTATAAAATGGTCACAGGCTCATAACCATGTTTAGTTTTAGCAAATTCCAGTGATATTATTGTGCCTTCCTCTGATGGTCCTAAGGCTCATGCTGGGCATGAGAACTGTGATGGTAACTTGATTTAACTGAGCACAGATTGCGTGTCATGTAGATGCACGTTGCTGCCTGATTGATTGAGGAGATTATGGCTCTAAAGAGATGTAACTGATAAAAAACTAGAAGTTTGGTCTTGGATTTTATCCTTCTAAGGATATTTGGTAACACATGAGTATATATGGAATACATGAATATTATCTATACAATATTATATATAATTGTGTATATGATATAATTATATATTTATATATGATTTTAAATATGAATACTATATATAATATATATCTCACTGGGTTAAGTGAAGGGAGGGAAGTCATTGGAATCTAGAGAGCCAGAGGCAGGGGTGCAGCTAAACTTTCTGCAATCAATATCCTAGCATTCACATTAAAGAAATATTCAGCCCATAATGCCAATGAAGCAAGGTTGGGAAGGCCTGGTCTTGATAAAGGTCGAATTGTCCTGATAATTTCTTGCATTAGAAGGATGTTTTGAGCTGCAAGTAACATAAAATGACTTCAAACTGACTTTCACCTGACAGACATTTATCATCTTGCTAACTGGAGTTCAAGAAGAAGGTCAGACCTCAGGACCAGTAGATTAGGATGCTGACACATGGGAGTGAGGACCTGATTCTCTTTCTTTTTCACTCTGTTCAGACTCTGATCATTCTAAGACTGGCTCATGACAGTGAAATGATTGTTAGCAGTGACTGGACTGTGGCAAATTGCCCTTGCTAGTAGTCAAAGTCAATGACGTTGGTTTTTCTGTCCTACAATCCTGGAAAGGCTGTTTGAATGTGCTCAAGGTCTAAACAATAAGAATTACTTCATTGAAAAAATTAAGAAAATATCAAAGACAGAGCATTTAAAAATAGCTGATGTTTATTAAATGTTCTTTTCCTTTCTCCATCCGTTCTTGGGCAATCATCTATTGGTCCCACAAGAAACAGCTCTCATGAAAACAGCTGAGTAGATTTATGCATAGAAATTCACACTGTTTTCCAGCTTGGAATTCTGCACCATAAATCCTTCCCCAACATATTACACATGCACAATACACACTTTCTACCTCTTGCAAATTAAAAGTCATATATATCTTGCAAAAGCATTTCTGACATGCAGCTCCAGCATGCAGAGCCTTAGGCAAGCTTTGTGTCTACCATGGTGATGTATAACTGGCCAGGGAGGTAAGCAAAGCCTAGTATTCAATGACTAATCAGCAGGCCTTCAGAAATTCAGTGCAAACCTTGCTTTCCCTTGTCCAAAAAGCCTTGTCAGCAAAAGTAACCTTATCTAGGGATAAATGGCTGAGTCCATTTCCCTACATTAAGGCAAAAAATAATTTTTATTGTAGAATCCTCATGAGCCATCCTATATCTTATTTAAACAATGTTATATTTTGGTGATACTGTTGAGTTTTAGAGGCTTACCATCATCTATAATAACATTAGTAAAGTGGAATGAAGGCTATTGAATACTAATCTTTAACAACTTTTAATATTTTTCAATTACAAGTAGGACAAACTCAAACTTGTTAGTCTGACTGTCACAGTATGTTCCTAAGCATTGCTTTTCCCATTATCTCTGTTTAAATACCATATACTTGTCCATTAGGACTGATCTCTTAGTTTTATTTCAAATGAATTTTATGTCTATGTATCTGAATTGCTGTACCTGGAATGTTGTAAATATTTTAAAAAAGAGTTGGGTCCTAATTTTGACACCACCACACCTACCAGATACAAGCCTAATGACCATGGAAAAATGCTTACTTAGTAAGATTCAATTTTCTTACCTGGAAAATGATGATAATATCACTTGTGGGAAATACCTGAGAGTTAAATAAGAATTTTTTTCAATATGCTTAGCTCAGTGTCTATCTTATAGAAAGAATTTATAAAATCGGTATTTTTCTTTATTTTCTTACCTGCCCATATTGTCTTTCCTTATGTATTTGTATTTCTGCATTATTTTTAAAAATATGTACCCTGTTTGTCCTGTCAATTCCTCAAAATATATGGTATATCTGATTCTGTCTTTATTACTTGTTTTTTCCCTTCATCTCTCAGATTTTAGATGTGAAGTGTCTTAGGTACTTCTCTTGTTGCTAGGACAAAGTATTCGACATCCGCAAGGTAAAGGAGGAAAGGTTTATTTTGGCTTACAGTTTGCAGAGGTTTTAGTTCCCAGTTGACTGGCTCTAAGGCAGGGTGCCATGGCAGAGGGGCATCACATAGGAGAAACAACCCATGACAGAGCAGTAAGAGAGTAAAGCAAACTTGTTTTTCTTATTTTCCCCTTATATACTTTCCAGGCTACAAGCCTGCTGATTGATGCCACCCACACCAAGGGGGAGAAGAGTCCTTCTTCAGTAAAACCAGTCAGTCACACTTAGAACTGTGCTAATCCAACTGGGGGACTAATCCAGGTATTACACACCCTTAATCTCAGTGTCACGCATCCTAGAGCCAGCCACCCCTCAAAATTCCCACCTATGAATGCATGAGGCTTCTGGTGAACATCTAGATACAAACCATAGCATGCAGTATCTACTCCCAAAGTAGAACGTATTTTTCTACAAGTAGGAAACATGCCTGTCTTGCTTACCTGTTTATTCCTTGAACCTGGAAAAGTTTCTCACATATATCAAGTGGTAAAAAAAATATTAAATGAATGGATGAATGAATGAACAGTTAAGATGAAGTAGAAACTTCTTAACAGTAGGTCCTCTAGTTACACAGCAACACAATATCCTATACACACTTATCACCTTCGTTTCTTAATGAAGAAATGGGGGCTTTATCAGGTAAAGCAGAATGAGTAAGTCACACATTTAGGAAGCAGCAGTGTTGGGATTTGAACTTTATAATCAGGCTCTGAGCTCAGTTTTAACCATTATCATGATACCTTTTCTCCAAAGATGGGTGGAAGGTGGTCCTGGATTCAGAACTGTTATGATGTATTGTGTAACTCTGCTTTAAATTGGTGTGAGTTGCTCAAATAGGATCCAGAAAACATGAGTCCTTTTTATTCTTTTCAACAGCTTTTCCAGTCATGACATTCTTTGATCTTCACATGAGACTCGCTCTGTTGATGAAAACCCTGAACACAGCAGGGGTAAACAATTTGCTCAAGGTCGCTCATCGAGCCAGTGATGTGGAAACACACAGCCGGAGATGCTTAGAACAATCAGTAGAGTAATCACTTCAGGTCACTGCAGTCATGAAGGCCTCCCCCACCTCCCACTGCTTTGGAGGGAGCATTGTATTGGGCTGGTTCTCAGTGATAGCTCAGAATGAATGAGCCTGGAGTGCTGGAGAGAGGTTTGGACCTGGAACCAGGCTGGCTGGGTTCTTTGGCAGCCACGTGTCTTGGGTCTAGCTTGGGACTCCTATTTTTGCAGTGTCTGCTTTTCCATTTGTATCATATGAAAGTTAGAGTGAGTGTTTTCTGAAAACACCAGTGGGATAAATTTATTCAACAAATAGGTGTTGAAGGCTGTCACAGTTTGGATCTAGAATGGCCCCCCAAGCCGCATGTGTCCAGAGGTGGACATTTTGGAAGGTGATTAAACTATGGGCACCAGTGGATCTCAGAGTTGAATGTACTATCAGGAGGCAGGGTCTGGTAAGAAGAGGTGGGTCATTGTTGGTGTGACCTGAAAGGTTACATCTTCCTCTCTTTCTCTCTCTGCTTTTGGGCACTATGGAATAAGTAACTTTCCTTGTGCAATGACTTTCTGCCATTACTGTTTCTGCCTTGAAGCTGTGAGAGCCAGGGCTCTGAATTCTTAGTTACTGTTTCCTACCTGCAGCAGCAGGAAAAAGTGCCTGGGAGAGGCAGGTGGATTCTGCATAGCTTGAGGCCCCCCTTCTTTCATTCCCACCCATCCTGCATTTGGGTAGGCAGGTGTCTCACCTGCTCCCAGCAAGGCCTCATCCTGTGCTGTTATCTCCAGACTCCAGGGCTCCACTTGCCCTTGCTGTGCTGAACTGATGCAGTTCATCATCTCACTGCCATGCTGATCAGCCTGGCTGATCTCACTGTTTTCTTAAGTGGTGTCTTCGCTGTTTATTTCCTTGACCCCTCCAGTTCTGAGGTAAACTCTTTGTCAATAGAGATTGTTCCCAGGGATTAGGTTTGACTCTTCTTCATTATCAGTTTGGAAGCAAAAGGCCCCAAAAGCTTTTTCAACACTGAGAAGACTGTGGTAAGCACACAGAAGAGCCCCAGAGAGTCCTGGGATGGTAGGGATGATGCTCAGTGCATCTGCTATGTTCAGCCGATCATTCAAGCCCCATCCATTCTACAAGATGGAAGGGGTTGGCATTTACTGATCCCTGGAATATGACCATTGCTATGTCCCTTCCTTTATGCTCTTTCATTGTATCTCAAACACATTTGTCACAGAGTTCATTTGCTCATTCATTCATTCTTCATTCATTAGACAGTTAAAATCAATTTTGTTCTGTGATTGCCTGACACTTCTGTTAATCTGCAAGCACTTTGAGGTTTAGAAAAACAATTTATTGCATTCCTGACACAAAGGGTAACACATAGTGGGTACTTAATGCATGATAAATAAATAAATATGTTGCTAGGTGCTGTACTGTGGAGTCTGATAGTCTGAATTCTCTTAATTCTTGCAGTTTTACTGCAGGACCTTGAAAAAGTCTCCTCAGGCTTCTGAGTCTCAGTTTGCTCATCTTTAAAAAAGGCATGGTACAAATGCCATCTACTCCTATGCAATATAAAACACGTTAATTCCCAACAAGTTGGTGGAGAAGAGGAAGGATTTTGATTTATAATGCATAATCGCGTGATTAAAGGTGGTCAGATTTGAAAAGATAAAACTTTGCTAGTAACATTTTCACTGTGAATCTGAAAGACTCAGACATACTCCTCCTGAGCATTGTGAGAGGCTCTACCCTTACTGAGAACTATATTCCTGAAGTAAAGTCTGATCTAGGTTTGATCTCTTGGTATATGATAGTGAAGTAGCCATCATCCCCTGACATAGAGAGTGAGAGGAGAGAAAGAGAAAGAGAAAGAGAAAGAGAAGAAAGAGAAAGAGAGAGAAAGAGGTTCATGGGCCAAGAGAATACTTGAAGGTTTTCTGAGGGCTCAAAGAAGCTTTAAGAGAAAAGGAGAAACGTGGGGAACTTAGCTGATGAATTGAGTGTGCATTTATGTTAGGCTTATTGGTTTGACTAATTCTTCCTGAAAAGAGAAAACACCCACACTTCGTTTAAGGTGTCCCAAATTGAAGGGCGATACACATGGAAAATATTTAGGAGTGTGTCATAGAATTATCATGTTTGTTGTCTTTGAGTCTCAAGCGAGGCTCAGTATTTCAAAGGACTGACTTAGAGAAAACACTCCAAAACCGTCCTCCACTGTTTTTCCCTGCCTTGGGTTCCTATAACAGAATGCCTGATATTGGTATTGTGATACGAAGAAAAGAGGTTTGTTTGGCTTACAATTCTGGTGGGTAGGAAGTCCACTGAGGAGTCTGCT
>PVJX010050080.1:0-10832 GCA_004027295.1 Dolichotis patagonum | reverse complement strand
TCAACAGCAAAACTAATAACAGCAACTATGAAAATACCTGAAGATTAAAAAAATACATTTTCCAAACACTAGATGAAAAGAAGATATCAAGAAAGAAATAGAAAAGATCCAAGAATCAACAGATATTGAAAGTAGAGCACAGTGAAATAAACAAGACACCATGAACGCAGTTCTAAGTTTGAAGTTTACACCTGTCAGTCTGCAAGATAAAGAATAAATAAATTCAAATAAACAACCTAATAATGTTTCTCAAGGTCCTAGGAAAAAAAGGGATAATACAAAAAGTGGAAGTAAATGAATTACAAAATCAAAGCAGAAATGAAAACAATTGAATATAAAAACAAACACAAAAGCTCAAAGCAGCAAAGACTTGCTTCTTCCAAAAGATAAACAGGTTTGAAAAATCCTTGGCCACACTTGTGAAAAGGAAATAAAAAACCCACACCAATTAAAAGGAAAAATTACAATGCAAATAACCAAAATCCAACAGCACAGCAAAAAATGCATCCTACATGTATCTTCTCTGTGAGGATTTGCCAATAAAAATATGGTCTGCTTTTACTGTTGCTGTTACTATAGATTTCATCACAGACACATACAATCGTGCTGTAAAAGAAAAAAAAATGAAAACATTTTATATAGGAATAAAAAAGCTGATGGATTTAATGTAGTTTTGACAATCTCAAATGAAGTCCAAGGAAAAAACCTTGAATGCTACTATGAAATTCATTTATTTTTCTTGCCAGTTTTGACAGGAACTGAAATCAGCAGCATACTGTTTGATCTCCTGTCCTACTGAATTTAGAAATAATGTCAAAGTCTTTTCACTTCCTCCATTAGTGTATTTTTAAAATTATTATTCCCACACAAGGACACCCATTTGCAGCTTATTTTTGCTTCTAAATGATTCTGTTTTATTTACCTATACCACATGTGTCTGGACCGTGTACAAAGTTCACCAATACCCTGGGACTCTAAATATCTGACAATCAAGGATCCCTGGGGCCCACAGCGCTGCAGCTCGGCAGTTCCCGCTGGTTAATGAGAGGTGACCCAGCCAAGGCTGGCAGGGGTCCGGAGCCTGTAACCATCTCTGGAGAAAGGGATGGAATCCACGCGGCTTCAGAGGAAGGGAGCTTCCTGCGCAGAGGAGGCGCATTGGGTCAGCACCCCTGCGGCCGCACCTGCTGGGGTCGCAGTTCTTACCTTAGGTAAGGAGTTCACCCAGGCTCTTAACACTTAGGTTTCTGCTCTGAATCTTCAGCTGCAGAGAGCCACAGTCGCACCAGTTACTTCACACATTCGACCATGAGGTCCTTGCTGGCTTCCATCTCCCCCTCTGAAGAATTAAAATGTGTGCGACCTGATTCTTATGATCTCCTGCCACTATTGTCCAATAAACCGTCTGGTACGTGACTATGTTAATTTTGTAGAGCATACTGTCTATTCATCTAAGCATCTGGAGCAAGAAATTTACAGTTTTAATGTCAAATTTTGACAGTGAGTTTGGAAGAACATTGGAGGGAAAATTACAGGTACGATTCTCAGGTTTTGTTTCTGTGGGAAGAGACCAGCGAGTGCCTCTTCCCAGCACATAGGTGTGTGATTCAGAATGAAGATATTAACATTTTTATAACACTGTAAGTCAAAGAGTTGGAAGCCAAGGAAATGTAGTTCAAAATTTGTTGCTTCTGAAGACATTTGAAGAAAGGCAAGAAAATCTTCATATTTTATGGCAGGAATAGTTTCCTAGACTAACCAACGTTGCACTGGATAAAGAATGGTGTTTGCTATTGGCTAGGTGGAAGATAGTCCTGCTTAAATGCTATAGATGCTCAGACTGGAGAAATGGAAAAAGCTTTGGAGAGAGACACTGCTGATGCTGGTACCAATGTGTGAATACCTTAATGTCACCACATACACTGAGCATCGTTCACGAGATGCAAAATCCATTTCTGAAAACTGCTCAGCATCCTACAGTGGCTCCAATTCAGAAAGATTTTTAAAAGGTTTGACTCTTACAATGTTTCAGCAGAAAGGTTGCAAGGTGGCGTAGTTGAGATCGAAAGCAAAGGCCCCTGAGCTCCCAGCCTTGCAGCACCCGCCTGAGACTGAAGGGTGTGCAGGCCCTGGACTTTGCTCGGTGGAGCACACATTTGTCACAGGGCTGTGTTTGCAGAAAGCTGACCTTTCAGGGAAACAACCTAAATGCTTCCAGAATGGTGTGGACGCTGGTGTAGGGCACTGAGCAGTGAATCTCCCTGTCGTGACAACTTTTCCCGCCATCTTTTGTACTTGGCTTTAGGAGGATCTATAAGTGGGTGAGGGGAATACCCTGACCACAGGTTCTTCCTGCCATGTGAGGGTGTTGAATTACCCAGTATTATCCAGAGTGTGTTAGCATCCACATCTCCCAGTGTGGTTATCTGCATTCAACAAGACAGAGCCTGGCAGAAACAACTGACAGACCGAAAAGGGCTTTCAGATACATGTTTCTTGGGAGTGAAGATGAAATGAATTTCTCCATGTGGTAGGATGGTCGCTGAATACTGATCTTGAGCCCTGTATTTGCTGTGCAATCTTTCTTCCCCAATGTTTGTCCCCTGGTCTGCTTTCCCGCTGCCAGGACCTAGGAGATTTCCTTCACTGAGCCTTTCAACACCCTGTTTCTGGCTTGGTGCCATCCACCCATGAAATGAAGACCTGAGGCTGGGAGCCAAATAAAACAACTCCTTTGAATCTCAGGAGTCAGAATGTTGTTCCCGCACTGTGGAAGCTGGCTGAAGAACTGCCTTTCAGTTTCTAGACTCAATAATATGCAGCAAATTTGGGGAAAAATGCCTTCTTGTTTACCAAGTGTGAGAGAATATTACCTGCTATGTTAGGCTAAGACACTTTGATATGTGCTGCAGGTATAAATTTCATTATCAAGAACAAACTTTGATAACTAAATTTAGCCTCTAACACTAAAGAAATATAAGATGATAAACAAGGCAAAATATAAGTGAGAATGTCTTTGTGTCGTCATTTTTTTCTCATACATTTATGAGAGTGTCATGTAGTGTAAGATCACAGGTACATGGTAATTGCAAGTTATGAGAATTTGGACATGTTACCCTCGTTAATTAACCCTCAACTTGTAAGGCATTCAGTTACTAAATTTTGAATGTATGGAATTTCAGACATTTTAAAACATTTTACACATGGTAGATGGAAAATTTAAAACATGGTTCATGTTAATTAACCACGGTTCATGGTTAATTTTCTAGGAAGCTGTGCTTCACATGCAGCACTGACCCTGAGACCTCTCTCATCTCTTTCCACTGAGAGCAGAACCTCTGTTTGACATTGTGGCACTTGGGAACAGCACCTCAGATTTCATTCTTCTTGGAATCTTTGACCACACCACAGCCCACCAGTTTCTCTTTGGAGGTGTCCTACCAGTGGTGTTCACCTCAATTATATGCAACCGCCTCATGGTCCTCCTGATCCACCAGGACCCCGGCTGCACACGCCCATGTACTTCCTGCTCAGCCAGCTCTCCCTCATGGACCTCATGCTGGTCTGCAACACGGTGCCCAAGATGGCAGACGGCTACTTGACTGGAGAGAAGTCCATCTCCCTGGCTGGATGTGGGCTGCAGATCTTCTTCCTCCCAATTGTGGGTGGTGGAGAGTGCTTCCTTTTGGCAGCCATGTCCTATGACCGCTATGTGGCTTTGTGCCACCCTCTGTGGTATGCCACCCTCATGAGCTGGCAGTTGTGTCTGACAATGCCCTTGGGGTCCTGGTTCCTGGGAGCAGCTGATGGGCTCATGCAGGCTGCTGTTACCCTCAGCTTCCCATTCTGTGGTAACCGTGAGGTCAGTCATTTCTTCTGTGAGGCCCCCACACTGGTGCGTTTGGCCTGCAGCAACACCTCTGCCTTTGAGTATGTCATGTACATCTGCTGCGTGCTGATGCTCCTCATTCCCTTGTCCCTCATCGTGACCTCCTACAGCCTCATCCTCGCTGCTGTCCTGCGCATGCGCTCCTCAGAGGCCCACCAGAAGGACTTCGCCACCTGCTCCTCCCCTTTGGCTGTGGTGGGTCTCATTTATGGTGCTGCCCTTTTTGTCTACATGAGACCCAAATCCTACAGATCAGCCAACCATGATAAGGTGCTGTCAGACTTCTACACCAGCATCACCCCTCTGCTGAACCCTGTGATCTACAGTGTGAGGAACAACGAGGTCAAGGGAGCCCTGAGGAAGAAGTGTCCTGCCTTAACTCAACATTAAAAATGCACCATGCTAAGTAGTGCAGCTGTTCCCACTTGTGATCTCAGCACTTGGACAACATAAGCCAAAGTCTGTGAAATTTCCAGCCCAACCAGGGAAGTTAGAAGTTTAGGAAAACTCAGTTTCACAATTATGAAAAATAAAAATGAAATAGCATGGAAGTGAAATACTAAGTTCAAGACCAGTACTGTGAAACAAAAACAAGAAGAAACGAACAAGTGAAATTTTTTCTAAAGACACATGGTGTTACCAAGTGACCCTATGAAATTTTGTAGAGGAAAAGTACACTGTAGGCTTCCATCTGAGACTAGGATTATGTTTCATAATGACTGTGTACACCTGATTTTTTCATGACAGACTTCAATTTAATTGAATTTTGTTTTAATGACATAAGTAAGCAAGGTGGTGATAAGATTTACAGGAAAACTAACACAACTTTTATTTTTATTTTTCTAAATTATACTGATGCATTAGTCTTACCATCGACCATGTCATATTCAGCATACATCGTTTGCTCGTCCTCATTAAATTGGCAACATGCATCATTGCATTTAAAGGAAGCCTTATACAGCTTGTCTTTGACATATCTAGATTTTCAGAATCATCGCTTTCACACTTGGAATGATTGCTTGGTAAAAAGGCCCTGACCTGTGTATCAGCCCTGAGAAAATAGGACAGTGTGTCCGACCTGAGCTGGAGTGAGATGGGAGGGAGCCTGTGCCTCGTGGATTCACGGATGAGGTAAGCACTCGTGTCCTGGTCGGGGTGGCTGGGACCGAACCAGCTATATCCTGCTCCCCAAAGAGCACTGACTTTGTTTCCAGGATTTCCCACATGATGCTCTTCTCTTGCTTTTGACTTCAAGTACCTGGGACTGCAGACAGGAAAACCACAAATGAGGGGAGGACCTGTAGGTTCTCTGCTTCCTCTGGGATTTATTGTTTTCATGTTTTATGGCTTTGAATTTTAGGTGAATCTGCAAATCTAGAGGTCTTTTAATGAGCAGTCATCACCACTCAAATTGTGTTATTCTTGGATTTGCAAATTACAAATTCTTTTCAAAATGTTTCCACAGCATATGCCAGAATCAATTCTTACTGAAACAGTGAACTAACTGCTCTTTGAACTTTTAGAAATTACCGCAGCATTTGCTCCACATTGAGGTAAAATTCTATGTAGTAGCGAGCTCACTGTCCTGGTTCCCTTCCAGCCAAATTGAAGGAGACCTGTGTCTGTGCCTGACACCTACTCTCCACACACCGCACCCTCCCCTGGACCCTGCCTGCCCACCTGTGTGACCCGGACTAAGTGGTACTGGGTGGACTTTTATTCCTACCCTGTGGCCTGGCCTGGTCTAAGTCTCCCATCAAGGTCAGCCAGCGGGCAGTGCTCCTTCCCTGGGTCTGCCTCTCTGCTCAGGAAGTTTGCCATGATCTCTCTACATCTCAACATTCATCAGAGATTTGTTCCTTTAAATTGACACTAATAGTTTATTATCTAAAATATTAACAAGTGAGGGCCCATTACTTTGTTGTTGGAAATCTCAAAAGCATACAGTTTGAATCTGGTACAATGAAGGTTCACTTTGGGGATTGTGTATGTTTATTTCTTAGTAAATTGATGAGGAATTTCATAACAGTTACTTTTCAGATGGGTTCTTTTTTTTTTTTTTACATACCTATTGGCAACTTAGTGAAGTCTACTTTTTCCACTCTTATTAATCTTACAATTTTATAAGATTGTAACAATACTTATGTGACTGTAACAATACTTTTTTTTTGTAATTTGTGTTTTGCTGATGGGTTAGGGTTTTGTAGAACTTTAATGCCTTAGTGTGCCTTTCCTTTATATCTGTTTTCATTCTGTAGAACAAAACACACTGAAACATGCAGCGATTTCCCTTGCAGATACATGATGACTGAAAACCCAGAGATAATAAATGATGCTCATTACACTACCTTACAGTTTTGAAACACAGTAGCCACTGGGTTATTTGTAGTTTTCTTTTCAAATACAATTTAATTCAATGCTTAAAGTGAACAGATTTAATGAACTGCACATATGTGTGATACATCTCATCTACTTCCTTCATTTTACCTGAAGCTTTTAACTGTGCTCTGATTATACATTAAAACAGAATTCCTGTTACCATGTGCAATTATGTATTGAAATCAAACTACTTTTTTTTTTATCTGTACGGGGGATTGAACTCACAACTTGGCACTTGCAAGGCAGGCACTTATGTCACTGAGTTAATTCCCCAACCCCCTAACTACCTTTCAGTAACAATTTTGTGTTGGGTAAATTCATGTCAGATGAGAAAAATATTGGATTAAAAACAGGTTTTTAGTTGCTTAGATCATTGTTTTATCTTTTATTGGTAAATGATTTTAAACCTACAAAGATTTTGAGGAAAGAGTTTTGGGAAATTGAAGTGGCCTGGAGGCTGGCCTAGGGGCTGGGCATTAAAGGGCTCCTTACTGTGTACCTAGAGGTGAGTCAACAGTGAACAGAAAAAGTAAGGGAGTATAAAAAAGAAAGAAGCTCTCAATAAATATAACAAAATATAAACAAATGCATGCATTTAAATGAATGTACAAATTTGTAAGAAGATTTGTGTACACTCAAAAACTTTATGTGGAAATATTTTGTAAATTTCTATTTAAGCATCCAAAAACCAAAAAATAAAAAAACAAAAAGTTTTCAATACAACATTCATTTTCCACTTTAATGATTACTGCACTTTTTTATAAGGTAGACTCAATGTACATTGTTAGTTTTGAAAATTGGAGACCAACTTTTTGTAAATAATATATTGCAACTTTCATGAAATATACTGTCTTGTTTAATTTTCTTTCATTGCTGGGACAAAACACCTGATGCCCAAAATTAGGGAAGGAAAGGTTATGTAGTTTATAGTTTGTGGAGGTTTCCATTCATACTAAGCTGAGTATGGTAACGTGGCTAAGGGGCAAACTTTCATGGCTGTCAAAGCAATAAGAGTGAAAGGGCAAAAAAGAGAAAGCATGTCTCCTTTCTCCCTTATATTGTATGTCAGCTGTCTGCCCTTTGGAGGGTGCAGCATTCACAATACCAGTCCCAGCCACTAGACAATGAACCAATCAAAAATGCTACTCTCAGCTGCCTCCATGACTGCATGAGGCTTTGGGGGTACACCCAGACACCATCTATGGTGCAGCCAAAGTGAGTTTTAAAAGTTTGCGCATTGGTGAGGGATATTTGGCATGGTAAGGCTAAACCTCTATTTAGAGACACACATGTGGGAATCTCCCTTCTTCTTTCTCCAGGAGGAGATAACGGAATGAAATGCCACTCCTGCATGGAATGGAAGGGACAGAGGTTTCTGAGAATGGGGCAGTGGATGCTGCAGTGTGGCTCTGGCCCAGGCCTTCTGCACATACCTAGAGCTGACCTACTTGTTCTTGCAGTTCTACAACTCAATCAGCTAAACAACGTAAGATTCTAATCCACAGAAGATGCTGAAAATTTTCCTGGAATTTAAAACTGAAAAATGTTTAACTGTGATAAGTACTGTCAGTAAACAATTATTTTCACTAAATTCTTTCTCTGCCTTCACTGAAGAATTCCATTTATTGGTAATTATTTTATTAACTTATTAAGCAATGGATGTGCACCTAAACTAAGTCTCTTGGATAAAGTTAGGCTCTTTCTTATCCTTCTCTCTGTAGCAGACAGGTGACCCTACAAGAGGACTTGTTCCTTCCCCCACAGCCATAAAGTCCCTCTAGACTATGTTAAAGGAGATCACATTTGCATCTCCAGAAGTCCTATCTGGGGTACATACTTGCTGTGAAATGTCTCTAATCTTCCTCCTTCTTCCCAATCCCACATCACTCATGCCTTGTCCTCCTGAAGCTGCTGTCACAGCAGACCTTCCATGAGTTCCAGCCCCACCTCCAGTCACTGTCCTGGCAGTCAAGGACACAGGAGCACTGCAGGCCTGGAGGCACAAGGGGCAGCAGCCCTGAGCCCTTCTTGGGGAGCACAGCTGGGACACAAGAGTGGAGGCCCAGGGCCTGTTCCCATGGCAGGACCACGGGATACCTGGGTGAGACCCCCAGGGATGACGGAATGATCAGGGAACCCACATGTTCCCCTGTGGACAGTGGGAGTGACAGCACGACCTGTTCTCCAGAGAAAATTGGAGTCTATGCATGTAATGTGCTGAGGACTCAGGATGAAGCAGGACGTAAAGAACAATTCCCTCAAAAGCACCCCCATAATTACAACTTCTTGTTCTTGTACAGATAAGATTGGCAACTATGTCCAGTAAACAGAGTTTATGTCATCCGGTTCTCACAGGAGTCGTAAGTTTCTGTCTTCTTTCAAAGATAATTTTCAATTGCTTTTCTTGCTTCAGTACCCTCGCTTCCCCCAAGCCCAGCTCCTAATGACCAACTGCCTCAACCAGAAGAGTAAAACTAGAACCTTTGATTTGTTCAAATGTCCAAAACTACGGTTGTGAGTTTGGCGGGGTGGATGTGCATCTAAAATACTGGAAATGAATCCTCTTTTATTCCCACTGGTCTCTCTCATCTCTTGAATTTTGTAACATTTCTGGTGACTACTAAGCAACCAGAGATGAAGATTTTCTCTCTCCTTTGTCTGCAGGTCCAAGATGGCCACAGCTGTGTGAGTAGTGAAACCTCTGGTGCCACTGGGTGAAACTTCAAGTGGGATAGGGAATCGGCCTTCCCAGGGCAGGAGACCTCTCCCTGTCAATGCAAATGGAACCTGAGGGGATTCTGAATTATTCTGGAACCACAGCATGTTACAGGACCACAGTAATATTTCAGAGGTCCAGTGGGCAAAACATATCCCATTAGGATGCAAGAGGAGCTTGATCACCATTCAAGGGGGATGTACCTAGTAATCTCAGGTAGATTGTACCAGATGAAACTTATGAGCCCAAGTGGGAGATGGAGGGGGCACTAGGTGAAAATTGCTCCCTAACAATTTGCAGGACAGGCCTAGATTGAGAGCAGCTTATAGAAGACTCTCCAAGAGCTTGTGGGATAGGCCCATAACAAGAGTGTGAAGTAGAATGTGGGAGCGGCCCATGGCAAGGAAGGCTCACAGAGAATGTGGGGTAGCCACAATGGGAAGGGCTAGAAAATCCAACTCAGGTTGAAAACAATTGATAAAAAAGATGTGGTCTTTTTATACAAAGGAGTACTATTCAGCCACAAAGGATAAACTAGAGACTTTTATGGGTAAATGGAAGCAACTTGAGTCCATACTCATAAATGAAACAAATCAGACCCATATATGTGAACATCCTATTGTCTCACTAGTGTGAGAAACTGGACAAGTCCATAGGGTCCAAATGTATGATAGATACTGTGAACTGGGCTGAAACTGTTCAAAATAAAAGAGAAACTTTGATGGGGGAAAGCGGAAAGGAAGAAATGGAAAAAGAAAAAATACGTATGCAAAAGATAGCTAAGATAGTTACATAACTAGTTGCTCTTAGCTCATTGAAAACAAAGGTTAGTGCTAACATTGATATAGCATGCCTGTATCTTGTTCTCTGAAGAGCTACTATGAAAGCAACAATATGCAATGTATTAATTATCATTACTGTCCTATTAACCTGTTTGAAACTGTTTCATTGTTATTTTTTCTCTTTAAAAGAAAAAATATAGAAAAATAATTCTTCTTACTGAACAACAACAGTTATTTGAAAGCCAAAAATCTCTACAATTTTTGTAAATTGCAAAAGGCTTGAGTGTAGGGCATTCATAGCACTCCTAAGCCTTCGCTGCCCAGAGGTATCGACAAGTGGGCACTGGATTCGTTCACACTTGTGTCCTGAAGAAGGTATAGAAATGCCCCAGAGGCACGAGAGTAGAAAGTTGTTTTACTGTGCATTGAGAAAAGGAAGACCAGAACCTCATTAGCGTAAGTCTACATATCCAGTAGGAAACCTGTGATCAAAGGGAAGGAAGGAAGGAAGGAAGGAAGGAAGGAAGGAAGGAAGGAAGGAAGGAAAAGAGGAAAAGAAAAACAGATTGAATGTCTAGCAATTGTGAGTTATTCAAGAATTCAAATAGGGTACTAAATGGGCTTTCCTGAACCAGCATTTGTAGCAACACCATTCAAAATAGCCAAGCACTGGAGACCACACCAGAGCCTAACTGGAGAGGACAAAAACAGATTAGCTGTGTACATTCAGTGGAATATTATTCAGCATACAATAGAAATAAATCTCTGACACGTCCTACTACAGGGATGAACCTTGAGAACACTGGTCCAAAGACAATGCAAAGAATCAAAAAGGCAAATATTGCATGATTCAGCCTTTCTACTAAACACAAGAAAAGTAGAGTGGTACTTCAGTTCAATATTGAAATCCTCTCAGAGATTCTGCTCACAAACCAAGAAGAACAGGAGCCAAATCAAATTTCCCATAAGCTCAACACTGAACTTTACCACTGAGTTTGATTCAGTTCTCATCCAACTTGGGTTTGTGACCAGAAGCACAGAGAGAATCAAGTTCATGATACAAGGC
>PVJX010050079.1:0-10821 GCA_004027295.1 Dolichotis patagonum | reverse complement strand
TTAACTTTCTGCTGCCCAAAGTAGAGAAATTAATCATGGTTTCTCTTCCTCTTCCACCTTCTTCCCAAGAACACCCTGACTTCTATTTTATTATTTTTATTTATCCAAGAGTATTAGCATCTGCATTCTGTTCTGTAGCCATCATTTCTGTAGCTGTTTAATCACAATTTTACACTGAAATGAATTTAGTATTCAATAAGTATCATTTTAGTTCAGTCTTTTCCTTTCTGAGATCCATATTTTGATCCATTCTTTGATTACCTGGGTTTGACTTTGCAGTTACTGCTTTCAGCAAAGGTGAGTGGCTGCTCTATCCTTGAATATCTGTGGATGAAGAATTTCTGTCTGTTAGTCTTAAAAAATAATAATTTAGGAAGAAAATTATATTATTCAGTAAAACTTTCTCTATTTTTACATTTCTATATGATCCCTGAGAATTTAATAGCAGTTATTTTTTCTCTTTAAAAATGAATTACATTTCCCCCTGGATGAGTACAAAATTCTTTCGTTACACTTAATATTCAGTAACCTCTTTATGACATCCCTTTATGTAGACTTGTATTAAAATAAACCTTCCACAGAACACAAACGCACTGTCTTCTGCACATTTAGTGCTCATTATATTTAGATAAATTTTCTACTATTATATCTTCTAAAAATTAATTGTGAACGGCATCTCATATGCAACTGCAGTTCAGAATCTCCAAGATCACCCTCAGGTTCAGTGACTCACAGAAAGGACTCTGAGAACTCCACAAAGCTGTTTTATTCACAGTTACACTTCATCATGCGAAAGGTTATAGACTAAAATCCACAAAGGGAGGGGGCATGTGAAGGAGCAGGCTGGACATGAGGGGTGACTTCCAGTTGTCCTCTCGCAGTGGGGCTGTGCAGACAGTACTTGCCTGGCCCAACAGTGACATGTTGATGTGCATGGAGTACTGTCAAACAGGAAAGCTCAACCATCCTGGATACCCAGGGGTTCACTGGGGTCAGACACATAAGCATGATGGACCACCCTTTGGCTGACCTTCATCTTAAACCCTGCAGAGGTCAAGCTATTAGCTGTAGCCCAAGGCTCTAACCATAAATTGCTTTGTCATTGTGGACTGTGTGGTGCAGGCCTGGATCCCAGGGTAAATAAACACAGTCTTACCATGTGGGTTGTTCTAAGGACTTAGAAAAGTTTACCTCCTAGGAACTGGTCTGTAGCCAAAACTTTCTTTAGATAAGGTTAATTTTTTACTGCATAATGGAAAATGCATAAAACACAGACACACACACACACTCACACATGCACGCACACTCACACATATACTGGCTAGCTAGCTAAACAAATTTCAGAACATGTAATAATACAAAAATCCATATACCCAGTACCCAATAGAATATATTACCAGTATATTTTTCAGCTGTAGTATGACCCTCTTATTCTTGCTCCTGGCTTTTGTGTTAACCTTTTCTTATTTTTAAAATAGCTACTAACCCATAGGCAAACTCTCAATCTCACCTTGATTTTTCATTTTCTTCTTTATCTGCCCTTAGCTATGAAAATCTGAGTAGCAAATACAAACCTAGTTACGTTAGGGAAGCACTACACTAAGAGAACCAAGGAGTCTCAAGCTGAGTGGGGTCAAGGTCACTCTGTGACTTCAGTTCCCGTTAGGGTTAACAGCAGTCTCCTTTGGGTAAAAGTGGGTGATGTCATGGCTGAGTACCAGGGAACGGAAGCTCACTGAAATGGGGTTTCGGGAGTATGAACTATGCAACAGGTGCTGAGTACCTGACAAAAACATAGAGAGCTTGGACTGCTCTCCGTTTCCTGGTTCCTGGCTTCTTAAGGCTTCTATAGGAGAGATATCAATTGCTGACCATCTGTTCATGCAGTCTGCCACGTTTCCTGGAACACCTGCAAGTACCTGGGGTCATGTTTCCAGTTGTCGCCAATGTGATGGGAAAGTAGATGTATGTTACTTGTGGGTGGAAAATTCAAGAGCTGGTGCTAAGCCAATTATCTTTTCTCTTAAAGAGAATTTTTTGGAACAGCATGTTGAGAATGAGAACACTCATCCACCAGGCACCTGAGTGTCTAGGTATGGCAGAGTCTGCATCCCAAGCCATCGTATATATAAAAATGATAAAACACCATAGTCTTGGCAGTTAATTTGTTACAGAGCATAATCAGGATTCTCTGATAGATACACCTCATCATGGTCTAATTTTAGCTTACAGGTGAAGGTGGCTGAAACTCACTCATGTGGTTTGGAACAAACATCTTTGAGATCTAGCATTGAAGCGTGGATGGAAAGCAGGGATTCCTACAGCACAAGGTGCACTCAGCAGTCCAAGACAGAGCATGGGGCAGGCCCATGCAGGCATTGCAGGTTGGACTCAAGCTGTTGAGAAAAGAGAGCTTTCTATTTGTTGCTTGGGGCATATGACTTTAGACTGGATTGTTGCTTTATAACCTATCATGCTGAAATTTCCCTTTTCCTCAGGTATTTCCAGGGAATTCTCTTTGTCTCCTGCATTGAATGAACCATTTCCAGCACTCCTAGATCATCTTCTTCTTAGTTTACACACTCATTTCACAGAAATACATCCTGCAGTAGCTTCTTATCCAAGGGTATTCAAGGTTAATATTTTGAGAACTTACTGTTGGAAATGTCTCACCTTACTATACCTGATTTAACTATTTTCAGTTCTTCATTCTTAGCTAGATTCATTATATTTTACCAGTTTTGTCATCGTTTTATTATTATCTTCTAATTCAGAGATCAGAACTATTTTGGTGATAGATTGTAGTTAACTATCTTTTATATCTATTATGTTTGTTCTAATTGCCCTTCCTCTCATCTCATTTCCTCAGCATATATTATGACCATCTCAAAGGAATTCCTCCTTATCAGTAATTTAAT
The DNA here is from genome assembly GCA_004027295.1 of Dolichotis patagonum. Taxonomy (NCBI): domain Eukaryota; kingdom Metazoa; phylum Chordata; class Mammalia; order Rodentia; family Caviidae; genus Dolichotis; species Dolichotis patagonum. Next base: position 7,903 of record PVJX010050079.1, on the reverse strand, counting down.
TTTCGGTCATACCTAATCTAATTTTTAAGGTTTCTAATTTATTTATGATCTATAAGGATGAACTTTTCAGTTCTCAATTTGTTTCATTGGCTGGAAAGAATCTTCCTGTTTCCTCTCATTATGTGATTTTTATTTTTTAAAACTCTGAAATCTTAATTTATTAAGTTAATATGACTGATGCTTAAATTATAAGTTATTTCATGATGATGGTACCAAAATGTATGTTTACAGAAATAATACACAATGGTATATGGATGCATACTCATGTTCACATAAAAATACTACCAGAAGTGCCAGTATTGACAAAGGTATCTTTATACAGTATTTCTGGAAGTGTTTTGTGGTATAAATTCCTGGTGAAAACATAGTACATTTAAATATTGCTAGATACAACCAATATGTCACATAAAAATTTATGAATGACACAGATTCATGTTCAAAGTCAAGAGCTATTTTCTTCCTAGAAAGTAAGGTCTTGTGCATTTTTATTGATTCTTTAATAGTCTTTGTGTAGCAGTAATCATGAATATCCATTCTGGCCAATGGGACTCAAGGGGAAGACTACCAAGTGGCCTTTCACAGTATAAAGCTTCAGAAACCTGGATCTGGGGCACCCTGGACTTTCCTTCCTGCAGGGTCCTCTGACATTGCATCCCAGAGCCACAGCGGCCATTTCTGCACCAGGGGCCAGATAAAATGCCCAGCCTCTGAGATGACAGAACAAGGAGACTGAAACGGAATAGCTGAACCAAGGCAACAACTTCTAGTTCCTCAGTTTTGTTTTTTTAATGTGCTAAAAATGTTGTCTTGGTTACTTTCTCTTGCTATGACACAATACCCAACACCCACAAATTAAAAGAGGAAAAGTTTACTTTGCTTCCCATTTTACAGTGGTTTCACTCGGTAGGGGGCAAGCTCCAAGGCAAGGCAGTGTAGCAGTAGGACATGGCAGAAGAGAAAGAGCTCATGGCAGGGCAGCAAGAATGAGAATGAGATCAAGAGAGGAGCGAAGGAGGGAGAGAGGGAGACGCTTCCAGGCCACGCCCCCAGGGGCCTTCTCCCTCCCTAACCACATTTAGTTATGTGATCACGCCTCCACCAATCACCTCCCAGAACCACCCTATGAGCACATGAGCTTTGGGGGACATCTAGATGTAACCATGACAAGACAAACAAACAAACAAAACCACCTTTTCTCTGCTTCACTGCTGAGTTTCTCACTCCTGCAGACAAAAGCATCTTCTAGGTTCCTTGGGTCAGTTAACCTACATAACAGCACCTTGTGAGAATGTTCAGTTCCCTGGGCTATGGTTGAAACCGAGTATTACTGACCTTCTAAGTTTTTCACAATGCAGTGGATCAATATTATCCCCCCGGTCTTAATTTTCATTTTGATTGTTTCTGAGACTGATCTGCTTTTCATGTACTTAGGTAATTTTTGCTTGAATTTAATGAATCATATCTGCTACTCATTTTCCAGTGGCTTGTCTTCAGGGCTTAGCAAACACTTGGTTTTTTAGGATCTACTAGATGGTTTCTTTTGTTTTCTTTTATGTTTATGACTATATTAAGCATATGGTAATTCCACTATTCATTATCACTTCTACCAGAGTGTAAGCTGAACGAGGAAGAAAAGTTGAACTCCTATCCACCCATCTGTGGTCTTGATGCACGATTCTTACCTCCCTCGCATGTATTGCTAAAGCAGGTTTGAGTTCATAGTGTAAAGTAGAATTGCTTCTCACTAAAAATTGATTCTTATGCAACCAAAGTATAAAATTAGTGTGAAGGCAATAGAGTCCAGAAGCAAAATGAGCTATTCATCTACAGGGTAAATAAAAAGTGTGTGTCAGTGTGTGTGCATGATACCTACAGGCACATTTATACACAATTCAGATTTTCTTTATTGTAATACTTTCTGCAACCAATTATTTGAAACAGTTACACAAGATTTTTACAGTCAAAGTGACAAATAACCTTCTAGGATAAATTATAATGTAGGTAACTCTTACATATTTATAACTTGTACCTTTTGTTTTGTCAGTTAATGATGTGCAGAGAATAATGTCTATAGAAATAAATTACAGTTAAAAATCCACTTTTCATTCATTGTAGTTGCTCTGTATACTACTCAAATTCTACTGTTTTTCTTTGTATTAACCTGCTATAAAACAGGTCTTTAATCAAGTCTTAATTTATTCCAAGATTTTTCCAATAGTAATTCTTAAAAATTCAACCACGTTAAGCTATTATTATAAAACTCCATTTGCAATAAAATTTGTATCTATATTTATATCTATCTTCTATCCATGATCTATCACTGCTCTTAATTAGCTAGTACATCATCCAGGCTAATAAATTGTTTTTTCTATTTCACATATCAACATAAGGTTATGTTAAGATATATGAACATCATATATACACATTTATAATAAAATTGTTTTGTTATATAAATTTGTATATTTATATATACTTTCAAATTCAAGGTGGCAATTCTTCCAAGTTTTCTGCTAGTAAAAGAACATTGCTTATATTCAAGCCCTGAAATATTGTATAATTTTATGTTATTTCTTAATATTTTGAATGGCAAGGAACACTTTGGGGAAGGTGAGTTTTGTCTAGATAATTTCAATTACAATAACCTCTAAGAATAGGAATTAAAATGCTCTGCTTTATGGTTTATTACTTGGTTTTTGCCTGCGTTCTAATTGGCTACTTTATTTAACTTTTTTAAGACTTTGAAGAATGTTGATTGTTTCTTAAAAGTTCTACACTGAAAATTTTATAGTCTCAGATAATGACACATATATTTTTCTAATATTGATGTCTTTTTTCTATTGTTTTAATGTATGATTAAAGTGAAAACTTGTAGAATTCGGATAAATAGTGGCGGTGCTGTTGGAAATTTTGTTTTTGATGCTAATGTGAAAGATCAAGCATTTCTTCACTGTATATGACGTGGCTTCTACTTTTCAACAAAAACTGTGGTTAGGAAATATAGTTTTTTTCCTAGTTATTTAGTAGTTTATGGGGATGATTTTTTTGTTTTACATGAGAGTATTTTAGGACAGTTTTTTGCATTCAGCTTGAGCCTTTGATTCAAACATTTTCTGAATTTCTGCTATTAATATGTAAGATGGGTCAGGCTTCATGGTTTGTGCCTGTAATCCCAGCAGCCAGGAGCCTGAGACAAGAGGACCACAGTATGAATTTTAGGCCACATAGCAAGATCCTATCTCAAAACCCAAAAACAAACAAATGACGCCCCACACACAAGTTATGGTACAGAAGAGAGAAGCTTGCATAATTTTATTTCTTAACATTTACTAAGCATTTCTTTGCAGATTTATGTATGACCCCTTAAAAATAATTCACAGGCATTTAAAAGGAATGTATGTGAAAGCTGGGCATGACGGTGCATGCCTGTAATCTTAGCACTTGCGAGGCTGACACAGGAGGCTCACTGTGAGTTCAAGGCCAGCCTGGGATACATAGTGAAACCCCGTCTCAGAAACAAATGTATGTGTAGTACATAGTCACACGCACTGTAGTAAATAGTCATATGCATATGTACCTATGAACATTTATGATGAATTGAGATTATTGAGTGGATTTTGCTGAAAAACTGATTTTTGAGACTTTAAAAATGAGCATAAGAGTATTTAAAGGTAACATTTCTATTTCATATTTAAGGACTCCCACCAGAAAGACCTTGTTACTTTTTGTAACTGGCACAACCACACAACCACAGAGGTCTGCATGCAAGCCAGGGCATCCAAGGTTCTGATGGACCTTTTGAGGACAAAGAAACAGAAGCTGTTCAGAGACTGTTTCTCATTGTTTAAAAGTATAATGAGTGTTTTACATACCTACAGGAAAAATCACAAAGTGACTTGGCCAGTTACTTATTGCCCTTATAACAAACAACTACATGGTTTTATTGTTGCACAGAGATGACTTTGACATGTGGAGTCAAAGTTTGGCTAGACAGGAGGGGCTGCTAATTTTGTCTGTATTCACTGCGTGCTGGAGGTGAGTTGGTGTAAGTGGGCCAGGGCTGAGATGACGGGCAACTCAGGTTTGCTCAGAATGTCTCATCTTCTGTGGATCAAGTAGAGCATGTTTTCTGTTGATGTGAGACCTACGAGATAGCAAGTAGATACTTGTGAGCCCTACGCTAAAATGTCCTACTATAATTTTCATTCACTCTGGAGGGCCAAACAAGGCACAATGGTGGCATGGAAAAGTATTCCATCATGGTAGGTGGGACTTCAAAGTCACTTGACCAAATATGTGGGTACAAAAAGGTAGATAGAATTAGGACCATGAACAATTAATCAATCATATTGAATAGCTGAGCATTGTTGTTAGTTATGAACTAAGTAATGAATCTGGCTCTCTTATGACAACCAGATGCAATGATTGTTTACTTTTTAATGTCTTTGGTGAATACAGCGTAGTATAATTAGCTATTATTAATATTTGGAGTTGTAGTAATAATATATTTCAAAATACAGAATCAATGACAAAATCGGATGAAAGTGAACTTTCACTATAAAAACATTATTGTATGCTAGTCAATACGCATCAGGATATAAAGTTACCTGTTCAATGATGCTATGGTTCTTTGTATTTAAAGTTCTTATTCACAGTGTGATTCCTAGAATCATGACCTAATTTCCCTTCAGTCTTGGACATGTGGGATCCAGTTAATTCAAGCTGCAGGGAAAGAGATGCACCATTTTTCTTTAATCTGTTTTATCCTTTTATTTTTATGGGTGTGGAGCAGGCGACGGAGATGGAAGGCTGAAAATCATTGGAACTGGAAGACTTTTTTTCACTTACAGAGATGACAAAAGAAGGACAATCTGATTCTTCTTTTATTTTAGTACTTAACTTCGTGATGAAAGCTAGATTCTTGGGCTATTTTGGTTTTAGAAGCTGTGAGATTTTTGATGTAAGTTTCCAAGTATTCTAAAATTCCAGCAAGCTGTTCCTAGAATCACAACACTGCAGATCTAGATCTAGATCTAGTAACATAAATCAACCCATTATGGGATCTTTTATAGATCCCCACTGTTAGATGGTGATCTGGCCTTGACTCGCACCCTTCAAGTGTTGGGGGAAGCTTGCTTCTGTAAAAATCAGATTATTTCATAGATAAATAGATGAATATACTTTATGACAATCTTCTCCTTCCTGCAACAATAATTCCTTGCTTAATTCTCATACTATATGACTCCCTAGAGCAACTCTTCTTACACTGTGGCAGCATTTGAAGTTAGTTATCAGGGGTCCCTTTCATCCTTCTTTGCTCAGGTTCATCACTGCAAGTTTGTTCTGCAGTTTCCATAGGCTCTGGTTTCTAGAACCTTGCTATTCTGGCAATGGTACTTGATACCCATTCCTGTTTATTAACCTCTTTCTTATACAGAGATATCTAGATCTGAGCACACAACTCCGGCAAAAGCTGTATAGGAATCTCATAAAACTAATGCCTCTATTAGGATCCTAATGGTAGAGATGAAACCGATCACAGGAAAAGATTAGTGGCCTATTTTTCAGAGAAGGAGAATGAAGCCCAGGGTATGTGATTTACCAAAGGATAGTCAAATATTTTAGTGAGAGACTCATAATGAAATTCAGGGATAAGAAATATAAAATTAGGACATTGTAATATATCCCTGTTGGCTTTTGTGTAGGGGTCCGTGACCAATCAAAGCTATTAAAGACACACTGATCTGGTTTCCTTACCTGTGTCATGTGAAGTTTTAGACACTTAAAAATTTCATTACCAAATTATCCAAATAATCCCAGAAGATGGTTATTCAAGTGCCCTTTCTTTTCATACAATTATTTTATGGATGAAGAGATTGAGATGCAGAGTCATTAACTCTCTCATGTTTCCTGTTAGTTAGAAGGGAAGATGAGAGTCATGACAATTTCCTGCCAGCCTTAGTTCCTGTAAGTAGCAGGTGGTTTTAGCTTCAAATGATAGATCCATTGGTAGATGATAGAAAAGTTAGAGTTGATAATTCCTGATGTAAGCACAGATTTAGAGATTGATGCAGTTAAATAGCAAATCAAGAAATAGATTCTTACACTTCTAGTTGGTTGATTTTAAGGAAACATTTCCAAGCAATTGAATGGAGAAAATTTAACTTTTCAAATGAATGATATCAGAATTATTTGGTACCCATATAAAAAAATGAACAGATAAACTATCTCATAAGGTATAGAAAAATTGATTAGAGTTGGAGAGAGCCACCATTGATATAAAAGTTAAATAAATGTGTGATCACTTAAAGAGGAAGTGTAGAAACATTTTTCTCTTGTGAAAGGAAAATATTTCTTACATATGACACCAAAAACATAAGTCATAACATATGGACAAGTCACATTCACAAAAATTCCAAAGTGCTTCTTAGAAGACACTGTTAAGAAAATAAGAAGTCAGGTCACAGACTGGAAACAATAATCACAACATACACAACTGACAAAAGACTTTAGATAGAATACATAAGTGGAACTCTTGTAACTCAGCATTACATTTGTGAACAATTCAGGTAAAAATAGGAAAGAGATTGAACAGACTTCAGAAAACATACACAAGACGGTCAGAAGAATGTGAAAAGATGCTCAAAAGCTTTGGTTGTTTGGGAAGTCAAAAGGAAGAGATTCCATTTCATTTCTTACCACAAGGATGGCTAAAATTAAAAAGACTGACCATCCCAAATGTTAGCGACAAAGTGAAGCATCTGAAACTCATTCATTGGGAAGGTAAATTGGTATAAGTACACTAGTCAGGGCACTTTTTATATTAAGTGTTAATATATTAATGTTCAATATTATAAAACTGGTTGACTTACAATGTTAAATATTCACATGCAGTACTGCTAAGAAACTTCACTACCTGGTAATCACCAACAATAATTAAAACATATATTCACAGAAATGCTTCTGCCCAAATGTAATTAGAAGCTTAATTATCATGACCCCAAACTAGAAAAAAGCCCACATACCCATCATCATGTAAAGAAGTTATTGTAGAGCTTTAAAATCAACACTCTTATCATCTAATAGTACAGCCACCAATAAACAGCTGAATGGTTAAGAAAAATAGCAAAATTGGAGCACAGTATTTATATAGACATCATCTTGCTTAAATTCTAGAAATATTGTGAAAGAAAGAAGAATAACATCAAAGGCTGCTTGATTCCACATGCATGAGATTTTACACATGTCTAACCTGGCTGGTGTGACCGAATGCTGACCAATGTCTGTTGAGATGAAATGGAAAAATTTGACTACGAATATATCTTGATTGGTATGTATTACATGTGAATGACATTAGGGTGTGATTTTGTGAAAAATCACTAAATCACGTACATTTTGTTGGCTAGGAATTGTATGCCATTAAGTTTATTTGTAAAATCTGTATGATCTTAATTATAAAAATAATATAATCTCTTATACAAAACTACAAATTAAAGACAAGTACCATTATCCTGACTCCAGAGAAATAAATATTGAGGACAGGATGGATTTTCTACCTTTGTTTTTCCTGTATATGTGTTAAAACACACATATTATAAAATATGTTGCATTAATGGTACTTGGTGATCTACAAAATTTTGTTATGATAAATAATGCCTGGTAGACTTTTCACCTATATGCTTTCCAATAATTACCAGAAGCATATTTCCCATCAAAGGATATAATCTTTAAATGTTTACACTGTAAAACTTCTTCCTACTGTGGCTATATCATCCCACTAATCACGTGTGAAGTGTGACTTTGACCCTTGTTATACCCTAACCATCATTGTTAACATTGAACTACTCTTTGCTACTTATTTTAATTTGTATTTCTTTCACAATTAATTGGATTTGATATTTCCTTT
>PVJX010050078.1:0-10817 GCA_004027295.1 Dolichotis patagonum | reverse complement strand
TATTTGAATCTGGTTTGTTAGATTGCTACTTTGTATTGACTGATTTTATTTAAATCTGTTGTGATGGATAGCATCAAGTCTAAGAGTATAGGCAACTACACTGAAGATGACAAGATTCACTAAGATACCCACTCTGGTTTGATTATTACTTGCTTTTGAAGTCTTATAATGTCTCTAATGCTTTGTTTTTATTAATGTTCATATATACTGCTGAGACACCATGGTAACCATTGTAGATCACCTTGTATTGCGGTTTTATGTGACTTTTCTGCCTCATGCTTTTCTAGGAATTGTTTTATCTTGCTTTTTTTTGTTTTTCCTGCTAATACAGAAATGATAGATATACATGTAGAGACTCAGGCATGTGTAGAGCTTATACATGGTTTACGAGAACCAACTATATAACACATGTTGAAATGAACAACTACTGTGAAGAAAAAGAGACACTACAATACCCAGTGCTGATTCCATAATGTCATGATGTGAAGTCCAGAAAAACTATCACTTTTTGTTCAAAGTGATCTTAGCTTGCTTTGCCTTGTTTAAGTTCAACACACATGAAGGTATGGACAGCTGTTTTGAGGAGAATGAGAGACATTATGACAGCCATTCATGGCTTCCCTAATGTCTGGTCTTGAAGACCTATACTGCCCTCCTCGTCCTGCTCAGATCAATTCTATACTAGGTTGTTTCATGTGAATTCCCTGTATGTGACAATATGGACAACTATTTGGAAGAAAACAAGAGTCAATATGATAGAGAGTGAATATCTCCGATTGTCTAGTTTTGAAATTTTTGTCTCTTACATTGCTTTCTCGTGATCCTCTTTGCTCTGTTTTGTTGTGTTTAATTCTACCCTTTTGATATAATTGCATGTATATTTGAGTGGGTAAGATGGATGACCATATTGCTGTTTTTGTCAGATCGTGGAGCAGAGCTGTTAACAGTCTCACTGTTTGAATGTCTACTTTATATGTTTTAACTTTGCAATTTGAACAACTATTTCCAAGAAGTCAGTATGTAATTTGTCAAGTAATAATTTCTTAGGTTTTTTTTTGTTGTGGTTGTTTTCCTTTTTTCCTTGGAATACTGTATTGTCGCTACCCTTTATTCTGTTTTGTTTTGTTTTGTTTTTTTCTCTTTAAATAAAATTATTAAAAAACAAAAAAAAAATAACAAAGAATCAGGAAACAACAATTCAACGGTTTCCAGATGATGTAAAAAAGCATAATTTAAGAGTGATAGGAATTAGGGAAAAAGCAGGGGTCAAAACAAATGACATTAAAAAGGCTATTTACAGAAGTAATAGCAGAAAACTTCCCAAACATGGGAAAAGGATCTGGTACACAGGTTTAGTGAGGCATGTAGAACTCCAGTTAGTCATGACCAAAGTAAATCTACACCCAGACACATAATAATCAAGATCCCAGAAATTTAGCACAAGAACAGATTATTAAAAGTTGTTAGAGAAAAGGAACAGATCACCTATAGAGGCAAACCAACCAGAATCACAGCAGATTTGTCAATACAAACCATTAAGTCAAGAAGAATTTGGAGTGAAGTGTTTCAAATACTGGAAGAAAACAACTTCCACCCCAGATTGACATACCCTGAAAACCTATCTTTCAAAATTGATGGAAATATGAGATACTTCCATGATAAAGAACAACTGTAGGAATTCATGACCACTAAACCAACCCTACAGAGAGTGTTAAAGGATATTTAGAGAGAGATACTGATGACCATAGTTCCCAGAAGAGCAGCAGAGGAGGATCACCAAAGAAGACAAGCAACTGAATGAAGGGGAAAAGTGGAAGGCCAGTAGCAGGAGCACTGCATGGCAGAGACAAATCAATGTATGCTGGTTGTAACCATGAATGCAGATGGCCTCAGTTCAGCAATAAAAAGAAACACAGGGAGACTGGATCAAGAAACAAGATCCATCGATATACTATATACAAGAAACACATTTAACTCAAAAGGAAATTCACAGACTGAAAATTAAAGGAGAGAAAACAATTGTTCCATGTGACAGGAGAAAAAAAGCAAGGGTAACTTGCGCATCAAACTGCAGAATGGATAAGAAAGATACGGTATTTTCATACAATGGAAAGCTACCCAGATATAAAGTAGAATAATCTCAAGACTCTTATAGGTAAATGGATGCAAATGGAGATCGTGCTCATGGGTGAAACAGTTTGAACTTATACGAGTAAATACTAGCATAGGAAACAGGAGGAGTTAATGGGATCCAAAAGCAAAATGGTTATTGTGAGAGTGATAGGGGAGGAAACATCTGGGAGGGAAAGGTGGTAATCACTGTTAATTTCTTCTTGTCTTGTCTTGAACTCTTGTATTATTTTCACAATTTTGTTAGGTTTGGCTTTGTTCTGTTTTGTTAGATTTTACTTTGTCTGATGGTATGGGCAGCTATTCTGAACACAATGGGATATATTATGGTAATCATAGTTGGTTTCCTATTATTTTGTTTTGAAGTCCTATAATGCTTTCATTCATTTGTTTAATTGGTTTTATTGTTTTATTTGATTTTATTATGTGTAATGATATGAACAGTTATTTTGAAGAAAACAAGACATTATGGTAGCCAGTACTGATTTCCTATCATCTTGTTTTGAAGTCCTATCATGCTTATATTCTTCTGTTTTGATTGCTTCTATTCTGTTGTGTTTTATTTGATTTTATTATATGTGATAGTATGGGCAACTTTTTTGAAGAAAATGAGATATTATAGTAACCATTACTCATCTCCTGTTATCTGGTTTTGAAGTCCTATATTGCTTTCATTCTTTTGATTGCTTTTATACTATTTTGTTGTGTTTGATACTACTGTGTGTGAAGGTATGGACAACTATTTTGAAGAAAACAAGAGACATTATGGTTGCCACTGCTGATATCCTATTGTCTTGTTTTGAAGTCCTGTGTTGCTTGCATTGTTCTGTTCTGACTTGCTTTGTTCTGTTTTGTTTTCTGTTTTATTCTCTTTAAAATTAAAAAAAAAAAAGAAAATGAAAGAAAGCGTCTGGAAAGAGCAACCTAAATTCAAGATACTGTCAAATATACTATGATCTACCGCATACATTTTCTTTTACAAATAAACCATCTAATTCACAGAGTATACACATTTAGGACCACATGTATAGGGCCTAAAATGAATGAAAATGACTGAATGAGAATCTTAAATTTATTTTAAATCTCGAAGGTAATAAATGCAGGAACAGATTTATGCCTAGGGTAAAATAAATCAAGGTAATAGCCCAGGCACCAAACTGTGTAGGTTGTGAGGCATGTGTGTTTGGAGTCAGAGAGGTACATGTGTTTTTTATGATAAAGACTGAGAGATGAGTGTCATTGAGGAAGTGTCACTGTGGGAGACCATAAATCTCCCCAAAATTACTAACATAAGGACAGTATATTTCCCTATCTCTCCCTTACAAAACTATCACTTGAAGACTTCCCCGAATGATAGTTTCAACAGATTTTACACACATAAAAGCCAAAAGCAAACATAAAAATGGTAGTCCTAGAAACACTCTATCGTTATGTTAATATCTTAAAAGAATAGTGACAGATACTACTGAAAATAAGTTATTAATATGTAAAGGACTAGAGGTTAGGAAAGCTTTAGAATTGGAAAACATAGTAAAAAATGTTACCGGCTGATACTGAAACTTAAAAATACCAAAGCAAAAACAGAATAATTATTGCTAGTCACTAAGAGATTTATTTAAAAATAAGCTGTAAATTGATGTTTTAAGAGCTAAATTCCAATCTAATTAAGCAGGTTGCAACTCCAATAACGACTACCATATTTCTCTGAAAACAAGGCCTAACTGGAAGATAAACCCTAAAATGATTTTTCAGTATGCACTTAATATAAGCTCTATCCCAAAACTAAGCTTCTGTTAAATGTCCACCAGATGGACATTGAGTACATCCAGTGCAACACATGAAAGACATATTGAATTATAAAATAAGAATATTAACTTATAATTAAAAATATATACTATTACTTACATTAATATTTAAAATAAATGACAGTATAAATTGTAATTAAATATTTGGAAACACCCAAGCAGGCACTTTTGAAGGAGAGGTAAACACCTATGTAAATAGATAAACTCAAGACTTATTGCTGAATGACCAATAGAAGTACAGACACAATGTATAATGTATGCACTTAATAATGAATAGACATGCTTGTGTCTAGTATGAATCTTTATAATTCAATATATGTGATATGTTGTATGAACGTACTTAACACACTCATGTGAAAGACCGTTTTCTAAATTTTGGTGCCTACAATTTTTCATCACTTTTACTCATGTCCGAAGACTGTATGAGGCTGAATTTTAAAATGAAGAACTAATTCATCTAGTAAAGAAACTTTCAAGGCATCTCAACATTCAAGCTATGGCACTGTCTTAGTTACTTTTCTCTCACTGCTAGAACAAAATACCTAATGCTAAGAGTTAAGGAAGGAAAGGATTGTTTAGCTCACAGTTCGTAGAGGTTTGAGTCTATAATCAGCTGGCTCCATTGCACGTTGGCACATGGCAGAGGACAACAGCAAAAGCAACAACAGCAAAACAAGGCAAAAGAGAAGTGCAAGTCCCCCCCCCCATGCTGTAAGCAGGCTACCTGCTCCAGTATAAGTGCAACACTCACTCCCCCAATCTAAGTACTAAACAATACACTAATCATAAAGTCTAGATTTAGTCAGCTCCGAAAAGCTCATCCCCTAAGAGGCTTTGGGGAGACCTCTAGACATAAACCACACAGGCATGGATATTTCTGGTTGCTTTCAACTAGATTTATACTGAGAATCAGGAACAAAACATTGGGACAAAGAAGACTGAGATTACTGAAAATATTAGCATTAAAAATAAATTGCATACTTTGCATAAAGATCAATACAAAAGATAATTTAAAGGCATCCCAGAAATTGGCCAGATCTTACCAATCACAGGCTTAAGGTTAGAAAAGGGTAAACTCCTTTGGAAGACTGTTTTGAAAAAGAGCTGCAGGGCACCCTGTTCATTTACAGCAGCCTAAGGACTTCCCTGAATACACCCATCCAAGCATTCAAGATGCTACTGGAGACATGTTCCATGAGGTATAACTACTAGTTAACCTGCAGACCTTGGCATCATCCATATGATCTTGCATCCATATGATCCACCTGCATGTAAGGTTGGACATACACGCAAAACACAATATTATGGTGTCATAGAGGCTCTCACCCAGATTTTGAAAGGCCTCATAGGTCAAGTAAAAGAGCCCTGGAAAGAGCAATGCATGAAGCTGTGAAAATGAAGCCAAAGGTATAGCAGAGACCCAAGAAGTTGTAAATTCCAAGAACACAGAATTTTTGCCAAGGATAGCCATGTGCAGTGAGAACAGCTGGTCCAAAAGAGAAGTCACGTAGGCTACAAACAGCAAGGCCACAGAGGTAGGGCTTTCCAAGTTCTCTGGATCTGCCTCAGAGAGACAGGGAGCTAGAAGATTTAGCCTTGCTGGATTTTGGTCTTTCAGTGGTCCAATTTCTTCCTCTCCCCCTATTCTGCCTCTCTAGAATAAGAATGTTTACCCTATACTGTTGTGTGTTACAAATATTGAACTTTATTTTTGAGTTTTTTCCGAGGTTTACAGTTAAGTTTGCCTTAAGTCTCAGAAAAGACTTTGGACTTGTGCTTCTAACATCACTGAAACTATTAAGCCTTTGAAAACCCCTAGTGATGGACAAAATGCATTTTGCACAAGGATATGGACAAGAGCCATTTGGAAGCTAGGGGTTTAGAGCTAAAATGTCCCCAAAAAGTCTCATGTGATTGGAAGGTGACTGGATCATGAGAGTGCTTTATTCATTAGTCCACTGATAGGTTCATAGCTGACTTCCTATTAGGAGGTGAGACCTGGGTGGAGGTGAGCCACCTGAGAGGTGATCTGGAAGCGTGAATTCTTGTAGCTGGCTCCTCCCTTCTCTCTCTGTTTTCAAGCACCATGCCATGCCCTTCCACCATGCCATTTCTGCCTTAGAGCCAGCCAATCATGGACTGAACTCACTGAAAGTATGTTTCAAAGTAAACCTCTCCTCTTTTAAGTCCTTGGTGTCAGATACTTTGTTTGGGAACAGTAAATCTCATGAATAAAATGCTGAAAACTTACATATTTTCTTTGTGCCTGGAATTTTGGTATATGCTAGGGTAGAGATTCTCAGATAAGCCCTGAGTAAAATTCCTAAGAAATGAATCTCTAATTACCCTCCCTGGGCAGCAACATCACACAAAAGTTTTTACATTTTCACTGCTGGAAGACAAGTGCACTATATATGATCCTTCTTGAAAAGGAGACAGTATAAGGAAATCTGAAAACAGATTCCTCTAGGTTCTACCTTTGCCCTTTTCTCTAATAAGACAGATATATTTCACTTCATAGTGTTAAATCTTAGTTTTGAGTACAATTAGATACTGTGTTCCATGAGTCCTTTTAACAAATTTCCAAACATGAGGCTGTCTTAGCATATAATTTTCCTTATTTTTCTCCTGAGTACTAGAAAAGGGACAATACAGAGAAGCAGAAATAGACCTATACAAATATGCCCATTTGGTTTTTAAAAAACAGCAAAACAATCAAGTTGCAAAGATAGCCTTTTGAACATATAATGTAAAAGCAAACTTCAATTGGCCAATGTCTAAATTAATGAGATCTGGTAATGACTATTTAGTTATATAAATTTGCTTAATAATTTCAAGATTATGCCCTCAGGCTATTAAAAATCCCTGAAAACAAAAACTAGGAGATTAGACTCAGTAAGACTCATACCCTGAAAAGACATATTTATCCATCTTGACATATTTATCCATTCTAACATATTTTCCTAGAATTGCTATTAAAATCATAAGATCAGCAGACCATGTGGAGACCCACAAAAAGAGAAACTAGTCTGCTGTTCCCATGAGTTAGCAGAGGCCATGCTGGATCTGGGAAGAGCACATCAAAAAGCTAGTTTGGTCTTCCAGTAAGTCACACAAATCAGACAGGGCCCGGGAAGAGAAGGTAGACTGCCTTTCCGTGAGTAGGCTGAGAATCAAGACTCCTTTCTCCCTCCCATGTAAGCAATCAGCTGGGTCAGAGAACATGCTGAGCTAATAACAACCAAGGTACAAAAACAACTAAATGCCTGTATTGTTTGACTGACTTTGCAGAACGAAAGTCAGTCATCTAAGAATCTATTAGGAAGATGACAGCATGCAATATGGCAAATATGGGGGATTTCCTCCTGTTTTGTGTTTGAAATCCATTATTATTCTGTTTTGTTTTGTCTAATGCTCTATTTTGACTGGTTTTATTCTGTTTTGTTTTATTTGATTTTATTGTGGACAGCTATTGTGAGGATAATGAGATATATTGTGGTAGCCATTGTTGATGATCTGTTGTCCTGTTTTGAAGTTATGTACCACTTCACTGCTTTCTTTTGATTGGATTTATTCTGTTTTGTATTGTTGGGTTTTATGTTTTCTTAAAATAAAATAAATAAATAAAATCATAAGATAAAGAAAATCCTATGATCAAAAAGAAGCTTTTGAGTCAGGAACTAATGCATTTCTAAAATTTACTATGTATATTATCAAAGACAAGTTATATAAAGCCACCTACCCAACCCATCTTGAAATACAGACCAAGGAGTCCAACAGGTGCAGAAGTCAGGGACTCACATGAAAGACAAGTTACATGAACTCAAAGCCCTAAACATTAAATATAGACATTATAAAGAACAAAATATAAGAAAACTTTCAGTGATACACACACACACACACATATAAAGAGACACAGATAATAAGATCTAACATAGTATGTAGTACAGAGTGAGAACTCATGAAATGCTACTTTCATACATCCAAGGGTACTTTAAGCCCCTTCTCCTTTACTCTTTTTCTCATTTCCTGATAAATATAAACAGGTGGAGGAAGGAAGATCACATTATATAGATGAAAGAAGGCAAAGATGAAAGGAGGCAAAGAAAATCAAGAAAAAATGTTAAGAAACAAAAGAATCTTTTAACTTCTAAATTATGAAAAGCTTTACAGACTACCTCCTTAAACAACATATAGTCAGACACGCTAATGACAGAGTTACCATATCCCATTGCCTTCTTTTATATACAATAAACTTTAAGAGTCATTTACCACGTGTGTGTCTGCAAAACTATAAAATTTACAGCCACTTAGTCATTTCTAAACAAATAAAGAGATACATTCTCAAATAGAGAAAAGAAAAAAATTCTTTTGTTTAATTACATATGTGCAATATTAAATTTTATGTTTATAATTCAAATTGCATTGCCTATTATGCAATACTGAAAATGTTCTGAATTATTAAAAGAATGTCCAGAGTAATTTTAATTTTCCTGTTCTCACCTTTAAAAGGTTCATTGATTCCAGTACACTACTGCAATGAACTGAATGATTGTGAGCTGTCAAAATTCATATGTTGAAATCCTAATCCCTAGTATGATGGTATCTGGAAATGGAGTTTTTGGGTGATAATTAAGTCATGAGCATGGCCCCCTTATAAAAAGGATTAATGCCCTTAAAAAAGATTCAAGATAACTCTCCTACCCACATTCTGACATGTGAGGATACAATGAGAAGATGGCAGTCTGCACCCTGAAAAGGGATCTTAAAGAACTCAACCATGTTGGCATCCTGATCTTGGGATTCCACCCTCTGTAACCTTGAGAAGTAAATTCTGTGTCTAGGCGTTATAAACCACCCAGTCTATGGTAGATTTTTATATCAGTTCAAACTGACTATGACAGAAATTTAATAAAAAGTGGTAAAAAGAACTATATTATAAACAAGAGAAGTAGGACTCCTAATACTTAACTGGACAGGTGGAGTTGTCATTCACTGAAATAAGTAATAATAAAGAGAGAAATAGGTGAGGCTTCATTAGACTGTGTTGAGATTTTTATTTCCAGGGGAACATAGGGTACTTCTAAGACATTCAAAGAGACATATAAAACAGGGAAGAAATATGAGAGTAGTAAATGTAGGTCATCTCCACCATATCATATCTAGGGAAAGACTTTAGGAAAAAGGGTTACACAGCCTCAGGTGTGCCTTCAGTAACTCTAACATGGATTGGGTGAGTAGAAGAGATCTGCGTTTGCAGAGAGAGAGAGTAAAAAAGAGGAGTAGCTGACATCATGGGTTCCAATGGTCTAGAAAAAGGAAAGGAGCATGAAATCAGTAAAGTAAGACACTCTTTAGAGTTCAAGTAAGCTAGTAGCTAAATTTAAATACTAATGTAGAAGTCATTGGTAATCTAAGCGATATCTATTTCTATAGTGATAGGGGAACGATAGAGAGAAAGAGAGACAGACAGAGAGAGAGAGAGAGAGAGAGAGAGAGAGAGAGAGAGAGAGAGAAAGAAAGAAAGAAAGAAAGAAAGAAAGAAAGAAAGAAAGAAAGAAAGAAAGAACTGGAAAATGAAATGAGTGAACACAATTACTTGTAAAACAAATTTAAGAGAACAGAAGCTAAAGCAATAGTTGAGGGGTAAAATATGGAGATTAATAAAGGATTATGGGGGTTGATGGTATAGTTCAATATAGAACACTTGCCAAGCATGCAAGAGGCTCTAGGTTAGATTCCTAATACTGAAAAATTAAATAAATTAATTTTTAAAAGGGGAGGAGATATTGGGGAAGAACAGGGAGGTGAAGATTGTTGTTTTGTTTCGTTTTTGGAGTCTACATAAAAATATTTAAAAATAAGTCCAAAGACCCAGTTGAGAAGTAAAAGTAAACATAATATATAAATAATATAAATTTTCTGGGAAAATAAGGGATAACAGCTTATCAAAAGCAAAGTCACAAGAAATAAATGAAATGGATTTAGAACAAGCAACATCAGTTGAAATACAGAAGAATAAGAAGTCCTAAAGTTGGTGGGTTTAAGACATGCTAGTTTCCAAAACTAAAGCAACTGTTAACTAATACTTCTAGTTTTGCAATGTAGAAATCCATCCACTTACTGTAATAAAAGAAATACAGTAAATGGTTAAGAAATTTGACAGAAGTGAACAATATCTGAAAACTTATACAGAAAGTAAGAACAAGTATAGATCAGAAAAATCCATTACAAATCCTTTGAGAATCTTGATAAACAAGTTGTATGAGTATGAGTAAGAAATGCAGATGGGTGAGTCAGGATTACAGAAACTACAACAACTACCACTGTTATAGACTCAAGCTGTTACCAGTCAATTAGCAGTTTGAAATTTTAGGTGAAAATTTCTATTTTGAAGCAATAAAAAATATGTCATCTTGAAACACTAAAGTTTAGTAAGGCAAGGTAAAAGGACCCAGAAAGATCAGTAAGACACACAACAGTAGAAAAAATCAACACAGGAAACCTCAAAGAGATTTTATAGGTAAAGCAGTTGCTATTTGCTAATTAGTTTGTTCCCTTCTAACACAGTAAAGCTAATTTCTAACATAATATTGGTCTGTACATTTTAAGCAAAGAAATTTACAGTGCTTCTGGTAAAAACAGATGTGGGGAAATTGCAAATGTAATTAAGTCCTTGCCTACAAAGAAGAGTCCAGGCCCAGATGGATTCACTGCAGAATTCTACAAGAAATATATAGAAGAATTAACTCCAACACTCCTGAAACTCTTCAATGAAATAGAAAGGGAAGCAATTCTGCCTAAATCATTCCTGGAAGCAAATATCACTCTAGTACCAAAACCAGAGAAAGACTCAACGAAAAAAGAGAACTATAGGCCAAT
>PVJX010050077.1:0-10822 GCA_004027295.1 Dolichotis patagonum | reverse complement strand
TTAATATCTCCGATTTTCTAGTTTTGAAATCTATGTCTCTTACATTGCTTTCTTGTGATCCGCTTTGCTCTGTTTTGTTGTGTTTAATTTTACCCTTTTGATATAATTGCATGTATATTTGCATGGATAAGATGGATGACCATATTGCTGTTTTTGTCAGATCGTGGAGCAGAGCTGTTAACAGTCTCACTGTTTGAATGTCTACTTTACATGTTTTAACTTTGTAATTTGAACAACTATTTCAAGAAGTCAGTATGTAATTTGTCAAGTAATAATTTCTTAGGTTTTATTGTTGTTGTTCTTTTCCTTTTTTCCTTGGAATACTGTATTGTTGCTACCCTTTATTCTGTTTTGTTTTGTTTTTTTTTCTCTTTAAATAAAATTATAAAAAAGAAAAGAAACTATCCTCATTAGTGAAATAAATAAGAATCATATTTATAAATATCGCATTGTGTCTCTAGTATAAAAAATAATAAGAACTGTAGGAGTAATAAAACCCCAAATGTGTAATTTCTACTGTAAATAAGAGAGGAAAAGAAAGTACTCTAAAGGATATAATTGCATGTATGTTTAAGTGTGTAGGATGAATGACCATATTATTGTATTTGTGTTATATCATGGAGCAGTATTGTTGACAGTCTCATTGCTTGAATGTGTACTTTGTATGTTTTAAATTTGTAACTTGAACAACTATTTCCAAGATGACAGTATGTAAGTTATCAAGTAATGACTTCTCAGTATTTTTTGTTCTATTCTTTTTTCCCCCTTGGAATCTTGTATTGTTGCTACCCCTTTTTCTATTTTGTGTGTTTTGTTTCATTTTCTTTTTAAATAAAATTTTAAAAAAAATTTTAAATGGTTGGGGTAAAACTGGATATTCACATACATAAGGCTGAAACTAGGTCATTTTTTCTCTTCCTGTACTAAAATTAAACCAAAATAGATCAATGTCTTAGATATAAGAATACAAACCTTGAAACTGCTGGAAGAAAATCTATGGGAAGCAATGAAGCCATGGCCACAACCAAGAACTTCCTGAATATTAGCACAAGAAATAATATCAATAACCAACAAATGGGACAACATGAAATTACAAAGCTTCTACACAGCAAAGGAAATAACAAAATGAGGAGAGATCATACAGAATGGGAGAGAAACTTTGCTATCTACTCTTCTGATGGGAGGGTTTTTAAAAAATTTATTTTATTTTATTTTATTTTATTTTATTTTATTTTATTTTATTTTATTTGTGACAGAGTGTCACTATGTAGTTCAGGCTGGCCTTGAATTCACTGTGTAGTCAAGGCTGGTTTTTAACTCATAGAAATCCACCTGCCTCAGTCTTCATAATGCTGGGATCACAGGTATGTACCACCATGACCAGCTTGAGGATTAATATCTTGAATATATAATGAACAAAAAAATTATAACCAAATACAATAGCACAGTCATTAAATGTGCAAATGAATTCAACAGTGAATTCTCAAAAAAACAAATGGCCAATAGTGTATGTAAATGACCAATAAGTATATGAAAAAAATGTTTAACATGTTTATTCATTAGGGAATGCAAATCAAAATACATTAGGATTGTTTCTCACCTCAGTTAGAAGGACTATCACCAAGAATGCCAAAAAAATTAATCCTGGCAAGGATGTGGGATAAAACGCACTATTCTACACTTTTTATGGGAATGTAAAGTAGTACAATTACTATGACAATCTGTAGGGAAATTTCTCAAAATACTAAAAGGAGATGAGTTCTGCCTGATTCAGCTATAGCACTGTTTGGTATATTTCCAGAAAAACAAAAGATGGCAATTTATTCTAATACATGCATACCCATTTTTACATTGGTTCAATTCACAATAGGTAAGCTGTAAAAACAGGCTAGATACCCATCAACAGATGAATGGATAAAGGAAATGTGTTATATACACAGTGGAATATTATTCAGCCATCAAGAAGGAAAATAATGTCATTTTCAGGCAAATAGATAGAACTGGAGACCATTATGTTAAACAAAACAAACCAGGCTCAGAAAGTTAATAATCTTATGTTTTCTCTTATATCTAAAAGAAATTTACAAAATCTAAAAGAAAATTACAAAATAAATAAATTATTGAGAAATGAAAAGAAACTTGACACTTGGAGATATGGAAGAGGAAGAAAGGGGATAAAATTAATGAAAATATGCTATATGCATGTATCAAAAAGATACAAAATATATCAAAAAGAATCTCATTTTTTGTATCACTAATATAAACCAAGAACAAGTTACATTACACTAAAAGATCAATTTAGAGTTAATTTTCATAGTATATTGTGGTAAGCCTTCTAAAACATGTCCCAAAAATAAACAAATAAAACAGGGCCCAATGATTCCTACATAAAATACTACCTAGTCATTTACAGAAAAATTGTTATGAATTCCTGCTTTAATCCTATGTTGTAATTCCACTTGCCTGATTCCCAACATAGTCTGAACTCTAAATTTTCTCTATATTTTGATCAACCTAGAAAGTAAAATTGGATACTTTGTTCTTTAAATCATTCCATTATACAATAAATTTCATTACACAATCACTGAAATAAATTCTCATCTTGATTTTTTATTGCCATAGCATACATAAATATAGGATCCCAAAATGAATTGTGTGTTTTCACCAGTCAATAAACAAATCATTGTTGACTACTCCCCATGTGTGAGATGTTGAGAGGTGCAGGAAACTAATACTTGGTTCCTATCCTTGAGTAACCTGTTTTGCAGAGATAAAGAAACACAAGAGAATGGATGACAGCAACACACTTTATCTCTGCCGGGTTGGAGTGGTGGTAAATCTTGTAAGCACAAGTGTTGAACTTTGAGGATCTAAATTCTTATTGTTTCTTAGCTACACAAATTGGGAAACATAATAATATTAATCCTCATCTTCTCACCTGAAAATGGGGACAATAATGGAACCCACCTCATAGGTTTGCTATAAGGTTTGAGACACACAAAAAATAAGCAAGTGGGACTTAGTATTTGTCTGGGTAACGTTTGAGTGGCTAATTGTCATCATCATGGTGGACTTTTTATTCTTCTGTAATGCCATTGGAGTCAATGCCCTGAGTACAGAAAATTAGTTAGATTAATTAGTAGTTCTATTTAGTTTAAGATCTTTATTAAAGTTAAATGCAAAAGTCAGTCTTCTACACCTTCTTCCTAGAAAGAAGCACTTAGGAGATTTGGGGCAATTGCTGTATCTTCAAATTAGTGGTTTCTGTGGGTGGCTGATATTTTTCCAAAGATTCTTGTTTTAAAATGCCCTTTGGCCTGAAACAGATTAACTGTACCTTTAAATAACCACCTATTAATTTTCAGAAAACTGGACAAAATTATTCCTCTGGAATTTTAGTATACTGAATATGTTTCAATTTATGTTTTCTCAAATGCCATTAGACATGCATTCTTGATTTACAGTTCATCATTGATTTTGCCATAAATGTCTGTTGAGTTCCATCTAATGTTATAAATCATGGCAGTAATATTTAAGGTATACAATTAATGAGTAACCTAATGAAAATACTAACTTGTAGTCAGGGGTGGCAAAGAGAGCAATTACATATAAGACTACATAATTTATAGTAGTATTTTATGATAGTCACTCAGAGTCAAATACAAGAAGTGCATGAAATCTGTCTATACACCAAAGACCTAGAGAATCTAGCCTAGGGCCTGGA
Organism: Dolichotis patagonum; assembly: GCA_004027295.1. Taxonomy (NCBI): domain Eukaryota; kingdom Metazoa; phylum Chordata; class Mammalia; order Rodentia; family Caviidae; genus Dolichotis; species Dolichotis patagonum. The sequence continues at coordinate 7,098 of PVJX010050077.1, read as the reverse complement.
TCCAATGGCAATACTTTGCATGTTTTCAGCTGAAAACCTATAGCCCATGACAGTGCCTTCCATGAGTCCAACTGGAGGCCCAGAGCCCACAACAATGACTCTCGCAAGTCTGCTTCATGGATCTGCACAGGGAAGGGCCAAAGGTCAGTGGTGGAACCTAGAAAGTCTGTGCCAGTGGGGTGAAGGATCTGTGCTAGTAGGCTGGGGGTTCTGCACTGGAGCCAAGAAGTGACACTTAAAATAAGGACCAGGGCTCCCCCGAAAATTACCACAGCCATCCTCAGCAGCAATGAGATCCTGAGCTCCTCTGATGATAATAGCTGATTTCACTAACTTTATATAATTTTGTCTAACTTTATGAATTACCATGAACAATTATCGCGTATCTCTTGAAAGAGTAGATAATTCTAAACTGTTTTTATTGCTTCAGAATATAGTGTAGGAAAGAAAAATTTCTAATTATAAAGCAAACATAATAATGCCACAATTCCCAAAAAAGATTACACACACACACACACACACACACACACACACAAACTGTGCAGAAGTCTCACTCAAGAAAAAGCATTCAAGAATGTCAAGTAGCAAATAATTCAGCAAAACAGTAAAATAATAAGTTATGACCAAGTTAGATTTATTCAAGAATGCTATGACAATTTGAAATAAAATTGATTACCAAAATACTTAATTTCTCTAAGGAGAAAAAGTATAATTATATGTTGAAGTACACAATCATTGGAAAATGTGCTTCTACTAGGGAAATAGTCTATTTAGTTTTTTAAAAAATCTGTTATGGAGTGGTTTTAGTAAATTATATTGTTTCCACAAAACTGTTTCATCCAAGTTTTCAAATGTATAAGTTAAAAAAGTAGTATCTGATGAGCTTTTAATTTCCTTTACCTGTTTTTCTATGATTATTTCTTATTTTATACAGTTTTGTCTTCCTTTTGTTCTTAATCTATCAGTCTACTTTATTTAAAAAGTCAGTTTTTTGTTCTATTATTTTTAACTAATTTCCTTTTTCTAACTAAGTAATAACTGCTTTTATCTTTACTAATTCCTTCATTCCATTTTCCTGCAGTGAATTTCATTGCTTAATAATGAAAATATCATTCTGAGTAGTGCCCTAGGTAATTCTTATAAATTATTATGCATACTGTTTTATTATTTTAGATACTACACAACTTCAGTATATATTTTTATTTGAAGTATGAAGAGAAGTTGATTTTCTCCAGAAAGTAAAAGCTTTTTATTTTTTGAAATTTGTTGTTCTTTTTGTTCCATATTTCCAATTTTAAGAAAAATTGTTGTTTGCAATTTTTTAAATGTATTGAGACTATCTTTATAGCCTAGAATATACTTCTTAGTTTCCTGTCACTGAGGCACAAGACTCAATACCCATAACTCGTTTTGGGATGGGTTTTTTTTTTTTTTTTTTGATTCCTGGGATTGAACTCATGACCTCATGCTTACCAGGCAAGCTCTTGAGCCACTGAGCTAAATCCCTGGCCACCCTGGCTAAATCCCTGGCTCCCCACAACTCTGTGAAGGAAAGGATTGTTTTGGTTTACAGTTCTCCAGGTTTTAATTCACAGTTGGGTGACTCTAAGGCTAGGTAGCGTGGTAGAGGAGCATGGTAGAGGGGCACAGCAAAGGACAAACAGCCCATGGCTTGGCAGACAGTAAGCCCAGCCCAAGATATAAGGAGAAAAAAAGATAGTCCCTTTCAGGCCAAACTCATACTGACCTGCTTCCTTTGACAAGGCTTCACTTCTCAATATCACATTTAGCTATGAGCTCATCAGTGGAGGAATCCACTGATGGATATCACACATCCATGATTCAATCATCTCCCCAAGCCCACCTACGAACATATGAAACTCTGGGGGGACATGTAGATACAAACCATAACAATAGCTGATTTTTGTGAATATTCTATAGGTTCTTGCAAAGAAAACATATCTTTCATTTACAGGGTTTAGAAGAAATCAGTTAGATGTTCCTCATTAATCATGTTATTTAGGTCTTCCTCTTCTACATACTCTTGCTTCCAGTCTCAGTTTGCAAGTCATTTCCTCTGCGATATTTTCTCAAACCTCATACACTCTAAGTCCAAATGGGCTCAATTCGTATCTGCTTTTCTAACACCTGTACTTCTGCTAAGAATTATTGCACTGCATTATAACTGCCTATTCACTTGTCCATACATTCAAGATTTTTGACTATATGATTTCTCTTAGAGAAAAGCTGCAGAGAGAGAAGGAGACACTAGGTAGATAATATTAAGGAAAGATTGAAGATTTATGGAAGGTAGGCAGTCTTACAAATGAGTCCTATAATGTCCAACCAAATACTGGCAGCCTACCAAATTGGTACTCGGATTGGGGTTAGTGGCACACTATTAACCCAAATGCAATAGGAAAAATCACGAAGTGACCATTGTTCATCATCATCCTTTTTCTACTTTTCTCTCTAATTCCTCATGGTACCATGGTAACTAATCTCACATTTCTGTTCTACTTTCAACAGTCAGAAACTTTCTCAGTCCTGTTTTTTTGATTCTGCTATGAAATTCCAGCCAATTAGGCTACTCTCGGTTCAGTATTGATTTTATTAAAGTAATTTGCAATGAGTTGTGACTGACTCCATAAACTTAATTTCTTAGGGCATATGTACATCCCCAAATGGGATACTACTAATCTAAATGAATCTTCTGAATGAATGAACCAAAATGAATCTCCATCTATATGCCTAATTATGCTTTGGGTATTCATGGAACGAATTTATAGTAGGCATCCATATTCAATCTCACCCATTCCTTTTTCTTCCCTTATCTGAAAAAATGATAAAATTCTATTAGCTGATATAGTGAAGATAAACAAGGCAAATACTGAACTCATAATAGGTGGAATAAAGAAATAAAAGATATTTCAAATGGTGATCTGGAATAAATATATAATATCACAATGGAAATAAAGCTGAAATTAATTAGAGGTCCTTAACTGGATTTTTGATGTTGGGAAACTCTAGACCTCAGTATCTGCACAACTATAATATGTAGATAAAATGGGTTAAATATTAAAATTTTTGGAAGATCAATGTATTTGACACTATATATATATATATATATATATATATATATATATATATGGAATATAATGCAAAAGAAAATGGAATATAATGGAATATAATGGAATATAATGCAAAAGAAAAATGATGATCTCTTGAAGCATTAAACAGATGTTTTTAAAATTCAACCTAAATTCTCAGTAAAAATCTTCAATAATATTAATTTTGGGAAATTACATGCTGTATACCAAAGCCAGAATTATGTTTAATGGGGATATACTTATATAATTAAAATCATGACAAAGAGCAAAACAGGAATGTCCATGAACACATTGTACTTGAGGCAGAAATTAAGGCAATTAGGCAAAGTAAATTTACTAGCAGTAAAACTTTTTAAACCAAATGATAATATTATAATCATAATGGCCATCTATTCAGAAAATTCAAGAGTCAACTGAAAAATCTGTAAATGTTAAGGGAATTCAGTAAAAGTAGTATACAATTAATAGAAATAGTAGTATACAATTAATATAAATTAATGACTTTTATTCATCCAAAATATAATAAAAATAACATTGGCAACAACCATAAAAAAAATAAAGTATCAGTAAACAGGAAATTTAAAAAAAACATAAAATTGATGTATGAAAATGAAAAGATATTGCATGTTCTGGCATAGGAAAGATCAATATCATACAAGCTTTACTCCTTTTAACTCTAATGAGTTCTTGATAAATATGCAAAATATTTACTTGTTGAGAGAAATGTAAACATAGGAACTGGCTCTGTAGAAGATGTAGTTAGGAAAATAATTCTTTTCTCCTGTACTGTGGATTGAATTCAGCCCTTCACATAGTCTGAGCAAACACCAGAGAACTGAACTATATATCCCCAATTCTTTCTCAGCTTTCTATTTTGAGATGGTCTCACTAAGTCATCCAGGCTGGCTTTAAAGTTTGGATCCTCCTGCCTTGGCCTCTGGCTTGGCTGAGGGTATAGGTTTGCACCACCATACCTGACTTAGGGATGAATTCTTGAAAACAATTTATGTACATTCATTACCTATTCAGAAAATTAAATGAATGTTTTAATAAATCACCTTTTCTAACCCTCTAAAACCTAAATATTCATATGCATTTTGGGTGGAAGCTGAAAGTCGTACTAGAGTAATATCTCTGCTTTCTATTATCATTCATATCTGAAAAATAGTTTTAAACAGAGTTAACCTAAGTGAATTTTATTACTCATTTTTCTGTGCAATAATTCATTAAGCTTTATGGAATGCTAGTCAAGTTTTATCTGCTCTTTTAAATAAAATTCTCTGATGGCAAATTTTCATTCACAGATATGTATGTGTGTGTGCATGAGTGTGTGTGTGTGTGTGTGTGTGTATGTGTGTGTTGTGTTCTGCTCCATGAATTCTAGAGACAGAGATCTGAGAATATATAATTCATTCTCATGTATCATAAGTCAACAGAAGGAATTATAGTCACAAACTGGGGAATATTCAGGGAACTAATGACTCTCAGGTGTCCTCACACTTCAGTTCTATTTACTTAACTATTTTCTCTCTTAAATATGATCTGAAAAAATGATAAAATATTTATATTAGTATTAAATTGATTTGGACAGAGTTGCTGGTTTTACTAAATCATAGGATTGGGATATTAACCTGAAAATTATTAGTAATCTGTGTAAATATACAAAATTCTTAGACTGTAGATGATATTGACAAATCTTTTTTACTTTTAAATTAAGGTTTAATTAAGTTATGTACTTCATAAAGTTTATTACTGTTATGTTGGCTCAGTTTGTCAAATTTAGAATTTTTCTCAGATGGACAAATGTACTTGCTTGTTTTCTTTGAAATTCAGTTTATCTGATCATCTAGCTTGTCTAGAAATTGGCAACTCTTTTTTCATCCATATGAGTCATTCTCCTAAATTAAGAATCATAAGAACTTGGACTGTGAACATGTTTATTATTTTTTGTGGAACTAAAATCATGGAAAGGCAACACAGTGTCAAGTTCAAAGGTGACACAATATTTTACTACGTAAGCTTCCTACATACCTTAAAAAGTAAAAAGAACAATGTGGAGTCTTCTCCCTTCCAGTAGAAGAAAATATTCAAAATATTTAGAAAGTGCATAAATTGGCCTCATTAAAGTGTGTGCCCATTCATTCGTTCATGTAGCATCTTTGAAGATCAAAAAATAAAGTCTTATCCATTGTGCTCCTGGCACTATGTTACAGGCTACAAATAAAAAGATGAGTGAGACACGCACCTGACATTAAATAATCTACAGTGCAGCAAATGAAACAAAAAAAATCCAGGAACTATATTTCAGTCAATGAAATTAGTACAGTATCTCTAACCAAAGACTTCTATTAATTCTATATTCATATCTAGTGCCTACTGTCTACTTTGATGTCACATGCACAGCCACACTAAACTATTCTACTTCTAACACTTCTCATGCTCAGATTAGCTGGTAACCACACCATTGCAGCTGCTACACAAAGGAGTTTAATTTCTTTTACCTAAATCTCATATGCAGTCTATCAGAAAGACCTACCGGTCTACTTCAATACATAAAGTGGAATTTAACCTTTTCTCATCTCTCCAGTGACAGTCACTGGTGCTAGGTTCCACCGTTTCTTACTTGGATAATTTCAATACCCTCCCGTTATCCCTTTTTCCTCCCTCATTTTTGCCTAGTGTATCATCAACAAACTGGAACAGCAGTAACCTACTGGTTACCAAGTACCTGTAGATTCTTAGTTCAACACCTACCATGGCCTACCTTTCTCTTAGTTTGTAAACTGGAACCCTTCCAAATTGTCAACAAGGGTCTATGTGATCCATCCACCATGATTAATTTGACCTCATTTACTAATTTCACTTCCATTCTCTCCTACGGACATGCTGTTTTCCTTGTGTCTTTCATCTTAGAGTTTTTCACTGACAATTCTTGTCAACTGGAATGCTATTTCCCACATATCTATGTGCCTTTCTCCTCATTCCATTAGTCTTTGCTAAAATATTATCTGAAAAAGACTATACTGACCATGCTATTTTAAACTGTATCATCACTTCATTTATATTTTCAGTCTCTCTTACATTGTCTACTACTTTTCCTCCATTGCATTTAACTCCTAGTGTGCTATGTAAGTTCTTTATTTATTGTATGCATTTTTTATTATTTGATTCCTTTTGCTAGAATGAAACCTGTAAGAGTACAGGATATTTATGGTTTTCCTTGATAAATCACAAAGTACTTGGCACATAAGTAGATTCTTCATTGATATTTCATGATGAAGTTGTTGATGGAACTGATTTTTGAGAACATTAAATTCACCCAATGATATTTTACCAGGCTACTTTGTAATTATCTGTAGATTAATAGCAACTAGTATTGAATGGCATGGTGGGACTCATTAAGGCTATGAGAAGCTAGGAATCCAGAGGTCTGGGCTGTTGAACTTTCTTCCAGTTTCAGGGCTACTTGCATTTGGTCTTTCTCCTTTTCCCCAGACTTGTCATCAAGAGATGATCCTCCATGCTGTGTTATAAGCTAACTTCCTTCTCTTCCCTTCCTCAGGCTCAGCAACCTCTTTCTCTGTTCCAGAACTCTACAGCTACTTCAGTAGAGAGCAAGGACATTGAATAACGAACATCACTGACAGATTAATTAGGAAGACAAAATAAAAGCCCACTAAACATTTTCAGAAAGATTGAAACACTGTTAAACTGTTTTAGCTGGCATAAATTACTTTAAATCATATTAAATAACTTAAACAAATGCATTTTTGTACATTTCATTTTTGTAAATTGAAATTCTTAAGGGAAGTACAAAGGATTAGGCAACACAGTGGCTGGTAAGGCTAACGTCATGGGCTTTCGTATATTCAGACTAAAAATAGTTTTGGATCTGCATTCATTTATCCTACTCCACTGGGCAAAATACTTATCTCCTCCTTTCCTTTTTTGGTACTGGTAATCAAACTCAAGTTCTACTGTTTGCCGG
>PVJX010050076.1:0-10823 GCA_004027295.1 Dolichotis patagonum | reverse complement strand
GTCCCCAAGGTGGCTGGGGTGAGTCCCCATCTGGTGGTGACGAAACCAAGGCCCATCACGCTATCTGAGGACAGGACAAGCAAGGCCACTTTCCTATTCTATCCATTTCCCCCACCCTGTACGGCTTTTCCCAGTGGCAGGAAGCAGAGAGGGCCCTGCCAGCCTCTGCACCCCCAGCAGTGCCACTCTGGGGGGGGGGGCAGCCGGCATGGTGGGGCGGATATAGGGGAGACTGCCTCTGCATGCCCTGGTCTCCGCCCTGCTGCACAGTGGCCAGGAGGGATACCTGGGTGCAAGGGATACCTGGGAGCTCCCCAGGGCTGTGACCTGGGCCACGCTCACCATGGAGGCCAAGAGTGCTCAGCCAGCTGCATGGCCTGCACTGCCAGGAGGCCAGGTTGACCTGGGCCAAGGGGAGGCCGGTGATGGCTGAGGACCCAGGGGAAGTACTGTGGGGAGGTGGAGGCAGGCTCTGGTCCTGTTCTGCCACTGAGACCTAACACTGAGGGCTAGCGTTAAGACAGCCAGGCCACAGCAGGCCAGGGAGGAGTAGGCAGGCACCCACATCCCTCGTAGACCCCCTGGAGGCCATGGGCAGAGGCCAGGCTAGGCCCTTGCCGGGCTCACCCGGGTAGGTTTCTCTGCTGGGCCTGCCGTTGGCCCTGCCCACAGTGGGGCAGCCTGGTAGCCAGCCTGGGTGCTGGCCAACTGCACGTGGAGGGCTGGTGTCCCCCAAGCCTTGTGGCCCTATGTGTGCCTGGCGCAGGTCCTCTCAGGTCCCGGATGTGACCTCTGTGTGCTGCACACACCCCACACACACATCCCCACATCCCCAGGTCCCTGTTCCTGCTCCAAGTACAGCTTGGCTCTGCCGCCTAGGCCCAGCAGTGGGCGGTGGGCATCTGCTCTCTGCTGCCAGCAGGGAGAGGCACTACCAGTGCCCTGCCTGTCTCTGCCTCCCGCGTCCATGAGGGGTCTGAGAGCGAGGTCCTTGAATAGCCCTGCAGTGGGCTCTGGGCTACCCTCAGCACGATGGGAATCTTGGAGGTCACCTGAGAGGACACCAGGATGAGCAGCCTGGGTGGGGGCCATGCAGGCCTCGGTCAGCAGTGGTACATCTGGGTCCTGACCTTTCCCCCAGGGGACAGAAACCAGGGCCACTCTGCCACAGCCCTGGTGCTTGTGAATGTTTTATGTTGAGAGAAGCACACTGAGTTGCTAAGTTGGGACTCTGACTTTTGATCCTCCTGCCTCAGCCTCCTTCTGTGCTGGGATCACATGCCTGTGCGTCTGCACCCAGCTTCCTTGCCACTCGTAGGTGAACGGAGCCCAGAACAAGCTGGCTTTCGCAGGGGCCCCAGCACCCTCAGGTCCCAGCCAGTGTCGCCAAGACGCACATCTTGCCCATGCTGAGGATCTCATCAGCCTGGTCGGACCTGACAGGCTGCTGGTGCTGGCTGCCTGGGCTGGGTGTCTGAGCAGGGCCTGGGGAGACTCCTGCTGGCCAAGCTTTCCCAGCTGCCAGTCAGGTGGCCTGCTGGGCAGACAGGGCAGTCAGGGCCCAGCAGACAGGGCCCACTTTCATGCAGTTTCCTGCCCTGGCGCCTCCCTCTGTTGCCAGTTGATGTTGACATACTCATTCCCACATGACAGTGGGATCAGGAGACACAGGTCCACGGGCCTGCAGGTCAGCAACAAAGCTTCTGCTGCCCGGAGTCAGTGCCATCCACTGCCCCAGGCCTGGGCAGCTGCCTCAGGGTGCTGGGGTGCACAGGATCCGGCCCGGCCCACTCTCAATCCGTCTTTGTTCTTTCTGTCCCTGGAAGGCAGCCTGGAACTGGGACAGGGACAGGGACCTCGGGGCTGGCATGGGGGTGGGCAGCCCTCCTCCCTTGGCACAGGCTGGGCCCCTGAGGCACTGGTATACAGCAAGCAGGACCTGAGTCTTAACCTGGCTCCATCTTGCCAGGCTGAGAGAGGCCTCTCTGCAGGTCAGCAGAGGACAGGAGGGACAGGGCCTTTTGGAGGGGGTCTCCAGAGTGTCCAGGCAGGGCACCTGGTATCAGCCTGAACCCCTTGAAGCTCCTGCAGGGGAAAGGAAGCTGGCACTGGGCACCAGGGAGGATGCCACTCGTCATACTCTGCCCTGCTGGGTCCTCAGCCCTAGCTGCCCCCCATGTCTTCCAGGGAGGCCACCCCAGAAGTACCATGCTCAGCAAGTGTCCTTGTTCCCAGTGGAGCCTCGCCCAGTGTGGACTCCACACCAGAATCCTGAGAATGTTGGAGGGAGGGCCTCTGAGAGCAGTCATCAGCCCTGGGGAGCTTGGGCTTCGTGCAGCTGGGGAAACAGGGCCCTGAGCCTCACAGTGACAGCATATCCAGGGCGCCTGGCACTGCATTGTCTTGCAGCAGGTGGAAGTGAAACCCAGCTTCCTGGTGCAGGGCCACCACCCTTCCTGTCCTCTTGGGCCAGGGACTGTGGTGGTGGGGGGGGGGAGATTCTGAGACCACCCGGCCTGGCCACCAAACCCCGGTACATGGTGCCCTTCACAGGTGTGCAGGGCCCTGCAGGCATTTCCTGTTCCTGCATCCGCTGGCATCGGGCAGGAGTCCTGGTGACAGATGTGTCACCCCACCTGTGGTTGCAGTTCCACTGGATGCACCTGCTCCCTGATTTCTGCTTTTTAACCTGATGCCGGATGAGCGCCGTCATGCCCACTTGTCCCCCAGGGCCTTCTGTCCTGGGCAGCAGCTGCAGTGGTGCAGGACGTCCTCCTCGAACGACCGCAGGCTCAAGTGGCCTCCTGACCTGGGGCTGTGGCCTGCTCTGCACAGGACCTTTGCTGGACGAGCCTGCCACAGGGGACCCTTCAGGACAGCTATGACTCTCCAGGGGACTTGCAGTCTGTGGGAGGAGGGCCAGCAAGGGCCTCCCCGAACCCCAGGAGCAGCCAGGGCTGCGTGCAGCTCTGGAGAGCTCAGGGCTGCCAGGCAGTGGAAAAATTTAGGTTCTTGCAAGAGCTAAAAATAGCATTGCAGCCCCTGCCTCCCAGTTCCGGAATCCCGCTTTTACCGTTCCTCCCGCCCACCCGTGGAAGATGAACTCCCTCCCTGCCTCCCCTGCCCCATGGGCTCTGGGCCCAGAAGCATCCCAGCTCCTGTCCGTGTGCTGCCAGAGCACTCTAAGCTGCCTCCCACCCCAAGTGCCCATGCCTGCCTCTGCCTCGGGGTCCTGGCCAGGAGGGACCCAGGGCCCAAGTTGAAGGTGGGCGCCCCTCCCAGGGAAGCTGGCAGGAGTCACCATCCCCACACTGAGGACAGGAGAGCCCCTCTGTGCCCCTTGGGAGGTGATAATGCTGCCCCGGGTGTGGTCCCTTCCTCTACAGCGGGGCACGCCTGCCCTGGGGTCTGTGTATGCAGTGGGGTTGGGCAGATCACCTGTGAGGTCTGGGGCAACCTGGGCCCACTCCTCCAGCACGTAGGGCAGGGCAGGCGACTCTTAGCCAAGGCAGCGGCCTCACAATGTGGCTGATTCAGCGTCACTGCCTGGGCATGTGGAATGGAGGCGTGGGCCTTGCTGTGCCAGGCCAGCCAGGTGCAGGCAGAGAGGAAGGCAATGTCACACCAAGAGCCACCCTCTGAGGAGGTGGCCAGTGGTTGGCTGGACCCAAGTCCCTACCTCTCCGGGTGCCGAGTGGGTGCATGGGTCTGAGCTGGCCCCTGGCAGGCTTGGTGGGAGACCCCGCCTGCAGGATCCCAGATCTGAGAAAAAGGCCTGGCTGTGCGGGGTGGGAAGGGACCCTACAGATGGCAGGTAGAGCAGAAGCTGGGCAGTCTGGGTGAGGGATGAGCCCCTGTGCGCAAGATCAGGGACTACACTGCCAAAGCCCTGCGGCCACTTCACTGGGGCCAGGGCAGCACCAAGTGTGGCTGGTGGGCGTGCCCGGGTTGCTCCTCAGTCCAGACTGACTGACCTGGGCCTGGGATGCAGCACTGCTAAGGCACCTTGGTCCTCCAGGCCCTGCCCCAAGGCCATACCCCCAAACTGCAGGGAGCTGAGTCCCCAGCCCCACCCTGTCTCCGTGCCCAGCCAGGCCTGGTTGGGAGCCAGACACTCAGCTCCAGGGCTGGGCAGGGTCAGAGGCGGAAGGGCCAGACTTCCTGGGACAAGACGGTATCCAAACAGGCTGCACATTCTGACACTCACCGTGTGCCTGCCTGCTCTGGTCCCCACTTTGCAGCTAGAGGACAGAGGGGCAGGGTGTCTTGCCCAGGGCCCACAGCTGATGAGCCCAGGAGCAGGCTTCCCCCTCAGCTGGCACTGGTGCCACCTGGGGCATTGTTATCCTTCCCAGTCACAAGCTGCCTGAGATCAGTAAACTGGGTCCCCACCTGCTCGTGCCCTGGGGCTGGCAGGGCTGTGTGTTCAAGGGGTGGCCACCTCTGTGCTTGGCAGGGACCCAGGGGCTCGTGAAGGGAGGGACAGCTTTGGTCATTGCAGGGAAAGGAAGGCTGGTGGGAAGCAGGCCTCGTGTTGCATGGGGCTCTGTCGTCTTCTCGTGGCTCCTAAATTGACACCTGGGACAAGCATTACAGAGGTGCTGATCGTTGAGGTCCCCACCGTCGCACATGGTCTTGCTCGTCTCTGCATGGTGGCTGAGGGTTGTGGGTCAGCACATGTGTCTGCAGGGTTGGCCCCTGCCTGGGGTTTCAGTGTCACCCTGCAAAGAGGCAGGATACTCCTAGGGTCACGTCCCTGGTCAGGGCCTGACCCCATGGGCCTCAACAAGGCTGTGCAATCTACTGACATCTCCTAGGCCTCTGGTGTCCAGCTGAGCTTGCTGTCTCAGCCGAACACAGCCATCTCCTGCTGAGGTTCCACCCTAGACCAAGGGGCGCCCGTCAGTTGGCCTTTTAGCGAGCTGTAGTTCTGGCGACAAGGCATGCACAGGAAGGAAGTCTGGTCAGTGTCAAGGGCAATCCTGAGGTCAGCAAGCACCCTGACCTTCATATCTGGGGAGCCCGGGCCTGGGCACAGCAGCTCTGGGTGGCCCTCTTGTGTCCAGGTCAGGTCCTGCTCATCGATCCCAGGCTCCAAGCTGGAGTGGATCTGTGGAAGCAAAGGCCTGGCCGGGAGGCTGCTCGGCCTGTGCCAAGTGGGCAGGGACTCCAGCAGCAGGGCAGAGGGTGGGCGGGGAAGGGAGGGCCCACTTTGGGCACCTCCTTGGGCAGCCATATGAGGTGGGCGCCCGCCATCCAGATGCCGCTCAGCCTTGCTCCTCCTCACAGTGCAGCAGCCGCTGCCCCTCCCCACGGGGCCTTGGTGACCTGAGCAGCAGGGAGTCTGCAGTGATGAGAAGCCCAAGGCAGGGCCCGGAGTGGGTGGGCAGAGGCAGCCGCAAAGTCTTGCGCATCTGGGTGAGTGGCCACAGAAAGTGGCTGAGGGCCTTGCCTGGGGGTTAAACGTTGGGGCCAGGGAGGACTGCAGGCTTCCCATCTTCGGAGGCCTGGCTGGAGGCCAGAGAAGGGGTGGAACCCACCAGGCACTCCCTGCACCCGCAGGCTTGAGGCCAGAGCTGCAGCTTTGGAGACTGAGGCTTAGGCTGAGTGACCAGGCTGCGGTGGCACCCCAGCTGAGTGCACACCCTGGACTGCAGGACGGCCTTGCTGTCCACCTCCTGGCCCTGCAGGGCAGCTGCATGGGCAGACAGTGAGGGATGGGCCAGATAGGACCTCATTCTGTGCTCTGGGCAGGCAGGAAGGCTGCGAGACCCTCACCCAAGCAACAGTGGGCCTGAGGTCCTGGCGCCAGCTGGACGGGGTGTGTGTCTGTCCACCGTGCTCAGCCACCTGGGTGGCCTTGGGCGACTCCTTTGGGGTCTTGGCATACTGGGTTGGATACGAATTGTAGCAAAGCTACACTAAACATGAGCACTTAGACTTCCCTGAGGTATGGCCACAGCTCTGCTGTCCCCCACTCTGGGCAGTGGGTATGAAACCTGCCCTCCTCAAGTGTTTCCTCCATGGCCCATGCGTCCACTTGAGGAGAGTGAGGGGACAAGGCCCTCTAGTGGGGCCAAGTCCATCCAGCACTGACCGACAGGGCCACCCTCCCATGGCTCCATGTTGCTGTTCTCAGGCACTAAATATAAGATTGAAGCCGTACATGGTCACAGGAGGGCCTGGGATGTCCCTGACCTTTGAGACTGTCCCCAGGGGCTGCAGCAGGGACAGAGTTGCAGCCAGGCGGGCCCAGGCAGGGGGGCCGGGGGTGCCGGCAGGGCACTATGGTTCTGCTCAGGGCTGGAGTCAGACCCGCACCCTGACCCTGGGGCCCATGCTTACTCCTCTGTGCACCCCACCCCCACACATGGGGTCTGGGGAGGCAGCCTGCCATCCACCTGGGCGAGCATCAGCCATCTCTTCACTCCAACCCGAGGTAACCCAGTGGCGGCCCTTGAGCCTCCTCTCTCCTGGCTCCTGAGGCTGTGGGCAGCCTGGGACGCACCCTGGGACAGGTAAGGGCCAGCACTGCAATTTCGCAGCGTTGTCACCACCATGTCAGTGGTGTCCTGGCCAGTACAGCTACTGGGTCCCTCCGAGCCCTCCAGGTCAGGGACTTTTGGGGAGACACAGGTCTGTGATGTGCCCCCAGTCTGTTCTGGGGCCTCCTGTTCACTGAGGGGATGCCCTCTGCCCTTCCCCACTCTCAGCAGGAAGCACAGTGGAGAAACTGAAACGGCAGGCCCTGGTGGCCATGCTGGGCCCTGCCTCTCAGCCTGGGGTCACTTCCGTGCCCTGACCGTGCTGACCACTGCCTCCCTGTCCTCCACGCAGTTTGGCAAGATGTCGGTGAAGGAGGGCGCCCAGCGCAAGTGGGCGGCGCTGAAGGAGAAGCTGGGGCCGCAGGACTCGGACCCCACGGAGGCCAACCTGGAGAGCGCCGAGCCCGAGCTGTGCATCCGGCTACTGCAGATGCCCTCTGTGGTCAACTACTCTGGGCTGCGCAAGCGGCTGGAGAGCAGTGACGGTGGCTGGATGGTGCAGTTCCTGGAGCAGAGTGGCCTGGACCTGCTGCTCGAGGCATTGGCAAGGCTGTCGGGCCGCGGCGTATCGCGCATCGCAGACGCCCTGCTGCAGCTCACCTGCGTTAGTTGTGTGCGCGCCGTCCTGAACTCGCAGCCGGGCATTGGGTACATCCTCAGCAACCAGGGCTACGTGCGCCAGCTCTCTCTGGGTGAGTGAGTACCTGGATGGGCCTGGGCGGGGCCCAGCGGGCCGGTGCCCTGGGGAAGGGCAGAGGACATCCTCTGTCCCCTCTGTCCCATGACTACCTGCCCTGCAGCGGTCTCATCCTCGGCCTCCAGATCCTGGTCCACATGGTGTGCACCCCCCAGCGCCCCTGAATGCCCTTCCTGGCTTCCAGCCCTTTCGCTTAGCCTGGCCAGGTACAGGCACAGCCTGTCTGCCTGTTTACAACTCCTTCTCCAGGAAGTCTCTTCGACCGTGGTCTGAGTTGGTCCTGACTCCTGGTAGCAGCCCGATGGATGGTGGTCTCATGTGTCCTTTACCCACCTACTGTGGCACCAGGGTGGCACCAGGCCGCACAGGAGCTCCAGGGCTGGCCAGGCTGCACAGACAATGATAGGGCAGGGCCATGTGTGCAGCCCAGTGACCAGAGGCCACCTTCACTGTCCGACCTCAGGCCCGGCCAGTCAGCCTGTCTCCCCTGCCAGGGCTTGGCTGTGCTTTTGTCTGGGGCCCAGACAAGATAGCCCCCAAAACTTTCCCAGCCCAGGATGGGGTAGGACTCCGGGTTCATGGAACAAGGGTGCACCCCAGGCTGTCCGTCCTTGTGCAGTTGCTGTTGTTCGGTGAAAACTGCACCCAGAGCCAGCAGCAGGGGCTGGGCCAGCCCCAGAGAACTGGGCATCACTTGCCCCTGCCTCCAAGCTCTCCCTGCCGGGGCCTCTGCGGTGTGAGAGGCAGAGTTCAGACATCAGGAGTCAGCAGAACAGGCCACGTGCTGAGCGCCACAGCAAGCCTAGGGCGCCCCCTGGTGTCCACCTGCCAGGCCCTGAGTTACAGTTAGGAGGCCTGTAACTCAGGTCCTCCTAACTGTGGCCCCTGTGGGCCAGGCTGGCCTGGAGGGTTGACAGTGGGCCTGCTGACACCCTCCCCTGCAGCCCTGGACACATCCAACGTGATGGTTAAGAAGCAGGTGTTTGAGCTGCTGGCCGCCCTGTGCATCTACTCACCTGAGGGCCACGCGCTGACATTGGATGCCCTGGACCACTACAAGGTACGCACGGGGCCAGGCTGGGTTTGGGGTTTCCTGCCTGGGTGCATGCTTACCCACCCACCCCACAGACGGTGTGCAGCCAGCAGTACCGCTTCAGCGTCATCATGAATGAGCTGTCAGACAGCGACAACGTGCCCTATGTCGCCACCCTGCTTAGCGTCATCAACGCCATCATCCTGGGCCCTGAGGACCTCCGCATTCGCACCCAGCTGCGGTGCGAGTTCATTGGTAACTGCTCACCTGCCCGGCCCCTCTGCCAGGCCCTCCTCTGTGTCTCCCCCGCCCCTGTCCCCAGGGAAGGCACTGTCACAGGGCCCAGAGCCTCCCACCACTTCCTACCTTAGTGACTTGGCCTTCGCACTCCTAGATGTCAGCCCTGTGGGTTCCAATCCAAGGCTAGCTGGACAGTGGAGGAGGTGGTGAACAGGCACTATGTGTGTCTAGTGTGCTGTCCCCATCTGTCCCCTGATGTCCCATGAGTGGGTGCTGTGTGTGATAGCAGTGACCAGGGAGGGGAGGTGAAGGAGTCAGATACAAGTAAGCCAGGTGCAGTGGTCAGGGGGCCCAGCAGCAGCCTTTAGACCCTCTGACCATCTGTCCCTCCCCAGGGCTGCAACTGCTAGACATTCTGACCAGGCTGAGGTGAGTCCTGCTGTGGCTGTCCCCACCGTCCTTCCAAACCAAGACCCCTTCCCTAATGTCCCAGCCACCTGGCCTCCACAGTGCCTCCAGCGCCACAGCGCCTTGGGACCAAGGTGGCTTCTAGAACTGCTCCTAGCCCATCCTGAGCCAGCTGTCAGGTGATTCCATAGAAACTAGGCTTCCAGGTCCAGCACCGGACACCAGTTAATGCCAGTCGCAAACACCTGACAAGGTGTTAGTGTGAGCACAGCCTGGATACCATGTGGGGCACACCTGCAGAACAGTCTGTCTCCGTTACCTGCAGGCCCAGTGAAATGCGTCCTGTGGGCAGGGCCTCCGCCAGCACCACTCCAGGAACCTCAGTGCCAGGAGCTGGTGGGCTACTGCTGGGGAGGTGCCCATGCTCAGGGGTGGTGCCTGGGACTTCACTCACCAGGCAAGTGAGATACACGACACCCAAGTCCTCAGCCCCAGCCAGGGCCCTGCCACTGCAGCTGTGGAGGACTGACCTTGAGGGTGATCTTGACTCTGCCCTTCCCCTCTGGGGTACGTGGAGATGCCAGCCTGCAGGACATGAGGCTTGGGCCCCCAAACTCCCACTTTCCGGCTGCATTTGGAGCCTCAGGTCAGCCGCCTGACGTCTCCACCTAGGGACCTGGAGGACGCCGACCTGCTAATCCAGCTGGAGGCCTTTGAGGAGGCCAAGGCAGAGGACGAGGAGGAGCTGCTGCACGTGTGTGATGGCGTCAACATGAACAACCACCAGGAGGTCTTCGCCTCGCTCTTCCACAAGGTGGGCCTGTGCAGGGCCTGGGGCCAGAGACCCGCTGTGTCCCTGGCAGCGGCACAGAGCTGGGTCACGCTGAAGGTGGGTAGGGGCTGCGTCATCCTGGGCCCAGCTGGCCAGCCCGTCAGGGTCTCGAGTCAAGAGCACAGCTGCCCTCAGTAGAGTATGCGTGGCCAGCAGCATCCAGCAGCATTTGGAGACCCTTCATTTGTCACCATTGGGTAGGGCATGCTCCTGGCAGGGGTGTAGAGATCCCATAGTGCATAAGATGGTCCCCAGTGTCACCAGGAATGCAGAGGGGGTGTGAGGGTGGGCACCCCAGGAAGACAGTGGGGGCGCTGACCTGGCCCTGGCCTCTTGCCTGCCCAGGTGAGCAGCTCCCCAGCGTCGGCCCAGTTGCTATCTGTGCTGCAGGGCCTCCTGCACCTGGAGCCCTCCGGCCGCTCTGGCCAGCTGCTCTGGGAGGCCCTGGAGAGCCTGGTGAACCGGGCTGTGCTCCTGGCCAGCGACGGTGAGTGGTGGGGCAAACAGAAGGCATAGCACTTTAGGCTGGGCAGGGACCCCACACCATACTGGCCATCCTTGTGCTGGCCCTTTTGCCCATCCCCTTCTCTGGCTTCTCCCTTGACCTGAGCATCCCGTGATGTATTGCAGCCCAGGAATGCACCCTGGAGGAGGTGATAGAACGGCTGCTGGCTGGCAAAGGACGGCCCCGTCCAAGCCTCCTGGACCAGGCCCACAAAAGTGTCCAGGCCGATCTTGGCCAGAATCAGAGAGACACACTTTCCCAAAACACTACGGCCCCTGAGACTGGCATGGACGCCCAGCAGCCAGCAGTGGCTCCTGCCTGCCAGCAGGTGGCCAGCACCCAGAGCTCCAGCTCCACAGCTGTGCAGCCCACAGTGCCCCCACAGAAGGCACCCAGCCCTTCCCCACCTGCACCCCCTCTCCCGGGCCCCACCACTCGGCCCCCCTTATACCACCTGCCAGGCCTGGGGGCTGCATCTCCCCCAGCTTCCCCTCCTCCCCCACCCCCTCTCCTGCCCAGCCTGGGGGCTGCATCTCCCCTAGCACCCCCTCCTCCCCCACCCC
>PVJX010050075.1:0-10824 GCA_004027295.1 Dolichotis patagonum | reverse complement strand
CTGGGTGTGGCCACCCCGGAGCCTGTGGAATCTCAGGCAGGCCAGGCCACCGTGCTTTGTCCCAGGCAGATCTCCAGGAGGTTCCCTGTGAGTGAAGGGCCTACAGGTCCCAAAGAGTCAGGCCCGAATGTTGGTTTCTGAAAAGTTCCCGGTCCCAAACAGACCTGGCCAAGATGCCTGTCTCCACAATATTCCCAATCCAAACAGCCCGGGCCACTCTGTGGGTCTGAGAGTTTTGGGTCCCAAAGAGACAGGCCGAGATGCTGCTTTCTGGGAGACTTCCTGGGGGTGAAGAGCGGGGCTATGGGCCCAAACAAACCTGGCCCAGATGCCGGTCTCCAGGCAGTTCCCTGCGGATGAAGGGCGGGCCTACCAGTCTCAAACAGTCGTGCCGAGATGCAGGTCTGCGCAGACTTTCGATCCAAACAGCCCAGGCCACACTACGGGTCTGAGAGTTTCGGATCCCCAGCCAATCTTTTCACAAGATGTGTAGTTAACTGGCTCCCACTTGCTAAGCGGGGTGACATGGGAGGGGGGACAGGACAACATGAGATGTTTGATTCTCAGCCCCTGTGCTGGCAGGTTCACAGCCACCCCCCTGAGAGGGGAGGAGCTCCTTGTTCTCCCGGTACTCCGAGTCAACCACATGGTTCAGGTCCCCACACACCAGGGTCTCTCTCCTTTGGGCCACCAAAAGTCTGTCATACTCACAACTGCACCCCAGTGAGGGGAGGAGCTCCTTGTTCTCACAGCACCCCAGTCAAACACAAGGTGCAGGTCCCCACTCACCAGGGTCTCTCTCCTTTGGGCCGCTGAAAGTCTGCCACACTTACAGCAGACCCCCAGAAAGGGGAGGAGCTCCTTGTTATCCCATCACCCCGAGTCAACTGCATAGTGCAGGTCCTGAGGCACTGGGGTCTCTCTCCTGCAGGTCTCCGAAAGTCTGCCACACTCACCTGCTATTTCTTTCTGATGAATTGACCATTACATTTCCAAAGTTCGGAAAATGACCAACAGACTACAGAAAGAATTCTCTTTAGGCTCCTGTTTGAAACCAGCAGCAATAGCAGTCTGCTGGCCTTGCTTCAGGGCCATTCCATTTTCTTATATACTCTTTGATCTCCATTTCCCCCAGAGTATTGTAGTTTTCAATGTAAAGAATTTTTACTTATTTTGTTAGATTGATTTCTAAGTATTTCATTTTTTCAATGCTATTATGAAAGGTGTGATTTCTCTAATTTCTCTCTCAGTGAGTTTGTTGTTTGTATAAGGGAATACTGTTGGTTTTTGAGTGTTGACTTTGTAATCCAGCTACGTGACTGAATTTGACTATTAAATCTACACATCTTTTGGTGGAATTTTGGGGTCTTCTATGTAGAATATTATGTCATATGCAAACAATTATGATTTACCTTCTTTGTTTCCCATGTTTTTAAAATTTATCTTGTCTACTTGTTCTGGGTAATGTTTTCAGAACTATATTGAGTAGGAGTGATGATAGTGGACACTCTTGTCTTGTTTCTGATTTTAGAGTGAAAGCTTTCAGTTTTTGTTCATTCTGTATGTTGTTGGCTGTTGGCTTGTCATAGATGGCTTTTTATCAGATTGAGATAAAGACCATATATTCCAATTTTCTGTAAGGTTTTTATCTGGAATAGCTTTCTACAATGTCAAGTACATTTTCTTCATCTATTGAGATGATTATGTGGTTTTGTCTTAGGCTTTGTGGATATGGTATATTACATTTATTGATTTGCATATGTTGAACCACCCCTGCATTCCTGGGATGAATCTCACTTGATCAGGGTACATAATTTTTTTGATTACTTGCAGCACTCTGTTTGTCAGTATCTTATTGAGGATTTTTGTGTCTATGTTCTTTAAGGAGATTGGCCTGTAGTTCTTTTTTTAGCTGGGCCCTTTGATTTTGGTAACAGGGTACTGTTTGCTTTCAGGAATGAATTTGGGAGCATTGATTCCATTTCTATTTAATTAAAGAGCTTGAAGAATAATCACATTAGATCGTCTCTAAACTTCTTGTAGAATTGAGCAGTGAATCCATCAGGACCTAGGTTTTTCTTTGTTGGTAAGTTTTTAATTTATGTCTTCAATTTCATTGTGCAGTATTGGTGTATGTATAATTTTTTGGGGGATACCAGTGTTTGAACGCATGACCTTGCACTTGCCAGGCAGGCACTGTGTGACTGAGCTATATCCCTGGCCCTGTATTTAGAATTTTTATATCTTCTTGATTCAGCTTTGTTAATTCATATGCATCTAGCAATCTTTCCATTTCTTCTGTGTTTTCCATCTGACTGGAATAAAGTTTCTTGAAGTAGGTATTGATGACCTTATGAATTTCTGCAGGATCCATTGTGATTTCACCCTTTGCATTGCTAATTGTATGAATTTGAGTCTTTTTTTGATAAGGTTCTGTAAGGGTTTATCAATTTTATTTAACTTTCAAAGAACCAACTCTTCAATTCATTGATTCTTTGTACTTTTTAGTTTCAATTGTATTAATTTATGCTCTGACCTCCATAATTTCCTCCCTTGTACAAGCTTTGGGCTTGACTTGTTTTTCTTTTTCTAGAAGTTTGAGGTTCAACAGTAGGTTGTTTATTTGAGCTTGTTTTGTTTTCCTTATGTGAGAATTCACTTCTGTAAGCTTCTTACTTAAGACTACTTTCATTGCTTCTCACAAGTTCAGCTATGTTGTATTGGCATCGTCATTCAATTGTAGATACCATTTAATTTCTTCTTTAGTTTCACCTGTGACTCATTGCTTGAGCGTGTTATTTAATTTCCATTTGTTTTGGGAGTTTTTGTGGTTTCTTTTGCTGATGATTTCCAATTTCAGTGTGCTTTGGTCAGATAGTAGGCATGAGATAATTTCAATTCCTTTCCATTTACTTAAGCATGTTCTATGAGCTAGCATATGGTCTATTTTGGAGAACGTCCAACGTGGATCTGAAATGAATGTGTATTCTGATGTTATGGGATTGAACACTCTGTAGACATTTACTAAGTCCATTTGTTCACCAGTTTAGTTTAGTTCAGATATTTCTTTGTTGATTTTTGTCTACTGAGTATTAAGATCCCTCATTACAACTGTGTAAGTACTTGTTTGATCTTTTATGTCTAATAATATTTGTTTTATATAGTTGGGTGTGCCAATATTTGATGCATATATATTTATGTTCATTATCTCTTTCTCTTGCAGTTTTCCATTAACAAATATGTAATGTGCTTCTTTGTCTCTTTTGATCAGTCTTGACTTGAAATCCACTTCATCTACAAGTAGAATAGCTACCCCTCTTCTTTCCATGTTCCTACCACATTAAGCATAGTTTTCCATCTTTTGACTTTTAGTCTATGGATTTCTTCTTGAGTCAAATGTGTTTCTTGTATGCAAAATATTGTTGGATTTTGTTTTTTAATCCATTTTGGAAGTCTGTTTCTTTTGATTGGTGAAATGAAACCATTTACATTGATGGTTATAACTGATATGTATTGGTTTATTCTTGTCATATTATTTTCCTGTTGTTATCTACCTGTCTTTCCCATCTGTTTAGTTGCTTTCCTTTCCTGGTGGCTTTTTTCTATTGGTGTTCTTGAAATTGTGCTCTTCGTTATCTCCTTCTAGAATATCCTTCTGAACATTTAGTGGAGATAACTTCATGGTCATGAAATTTTTCAGTTGTTCTTTGTCATGGAAGTATTTAATTTCTTCATTAACTCTGAAAGCTTTGCAGCATACATTAGTCTGGGTTGGAGATTGTTTTCTTTCAGGATTTGAAGTACTTCACTCCAAATTTTCCTTGATTTGAGGGCATATATTGATAATTCTGCTGTGATTCTGATGGGCTATCATTTATAGGTGATTTGTTTTTTTCTCTAACAGTTGTAATATTCTGTTCTTGTGCTCAATTTCTGGAATTTTGATTATTATAGTACTTCATATAGGTTTATTTTAGACATAGCTAGTTGAGGTTCTATATGGCTCATTTATTTATATGTAAAATTCTTTTGCCATGTTTGAGAAATTTTCTGTTATTACTTCTGTGAAGAGATTTTTATGGCATTTGTGCTGTATTGCTTTCTTATTAACTCTGATCTATTTTATGTTGTTCTCATCATTTGCAGCTGTTGGATTGATTTTTCTCATGGTAATTTGCTATTTGAAAGAGATCTTTATTTTTGCAGTTGCTAACTGCAATTCTGTCTTCTAGATCTGATATTTTGTCCTCACTTTGGTTCAATTGGTATTGTATACTTCAACTATAATTTTTGATCTCCTAAATATCTATTTGAATATGTTTCATAGATTTCGTTTCTTTCTTATGTTATGCATTCATGGTTTTCATCATTTTCTTAAGCTCCTCTAATTTTTTAAAAACATATATCTACTCTAGATTCACTGAGTAGATCCTTCATTTTGATTGTCATCTCTCTCTCTCTCTCTCTCTCTCTGTCTTGGCCTGAGTCATTATTTCTAATCTGATTTTCTCTATAGCCTCATTCACTTGTCTTTGTCTTCTGCTATTATCATTTCAGAAAATTCAGGTGGGTGGCTTCTGATTTCCTCCATCTCATTGTCCCTTGGAATTGCCCTGGGAAGGTGGAGATCGGGGGTTGCATTTTGCCTGCTTGTCACATCATTTTCTATTTTTCATTTTAACTTGCTTCCTGCATTCATGCTTGTAAATTGCTTATGGTAGATAGATTTATCACTAGTATCCAGGCTTCCTTAGGAAATGTCTGTTCCTTAAAGGTGCCTTCTAGATGTAACTGGCTCTTGGTCTTTGTGTTTGTCCCAAGAGCCTACCTTCCCAATTTATTAGAAATGAGATGTTGCTATCTATTTGGATCAGCACCTAGTCTTTTGGTACTGGAATATGGTGATGGTTATCCCTCCCAATAATCATAGTGTTGTTATACATGGAAGAACACTGATTAAAACAGTTATGACATCCTGGCTAAATTAGTACAATTAGCAATAACAATAGTATCAGGCACTGCCTAGAAACTACAAACTGTAGTATTAATTTGATACCTTAACCAAAGGAGGGAGATCTACAGTTATATAACAAAGTTGCACATTTATGCAATGAATTTCCCTTTAGTAAAGTTATTTTACACTGTGTGTGCTTTGGAGCAGGTTAACAGTGATATGGCCAGAGAGATAAATGAAGAAAAATATTGTAGAAGCAAGGCTGGAGGACAAAAGATGATTATCCAAGCTTTGGGAAACTGGGGAAGAAGACAGGGAATAAAGACTGAAGGAGAAAGTAAAAAAAAAATTAAAGTGAACCAGAAAGATTAGAGACAATGATCCACCTCTCCTCCACACCCAGATGACCTCAGCAGTCAACAGGATCATTGGCTGCCCCTCCTCTACTCCCAGAGGACCTCAGCAGCTAAGGGCAGCCTTAGCCATCCACCCTCACACCCCATGACCTCAGCAGCTGAGGGGAGCCTCAGCCATCCCTCCCCTATACTCCAACAAATTCAATAACCAGTCAGCTCATTGGCTCATTGGTTGTCCCTCTTCCACTTCCAGAGGACCTCAGCAGCCAAGAACAGCCTTGACTATGCCTCCCCCACACCTTGACCAACCCAGCAGCTGTCAGGATCATTTTTTATCCCTCCTCCAATCCCGGATGACCTCAGAAGCCCCTGGGAGCATCAGCAACCACTTCCATCACCTGCAGAACTTAGTGGGCTGGCAAAAGCACAAACAGATCCCCTAAGCAGAGGACTTCAGTGGGTCAACAGGAGGCTCAGCAAACCCTCCCCACACTGGAAGGACCTTGGTGAGTTGGTGAGAGTGTAGATGAGTCCTTCCATACAGAGAACCCCAGGTGGACTGGCAAGAGAACCAGCAAGTCCTCCCCCCACCTGGAGAAACCTGACTGGACCTATGAGAACCCCAGTGACACAGTTGGGTACTAGCTAGGGTGCACACTATAGACAAGTAGGTCTCTGGCAGCCAGCGACAGCCTGAAGCCACAGTAACATTGTGAGCTGAGAGTTGACTCACATCAACACTCCTAAGCTAGTTAGCCTAAGAAGAATATATGACTCACACAACCAGCTCACATGAGGAATTCAGGTGACTCACCCCTACTCTATAGTGCAGGACCTAGAAACAGTGAACATCAGCCGCACAGTAGAACCCTAAGGGACAAATGAGGGACAGTCAAGACTAGTGGGATTGAAAAGACCAAATGGTGAGATCAGGGATACAGCTCAGAAGCATAGTACTTTCCTGGCAAATGAGAAGTTGTGAGTTTGATTCCTGATACCAAACAAAACAACAAACAACAACAACAACAACAAAAACTCAAAATATTAACACAAGAGGTGAAAGTGACAAAACAAAAAAGCAAAATGCAATCTCAAACACCCATCCCATCTGGAACAAGTACTGGAGACACTGAAATACAGGTCACTGGAAGTCACACACATGAAATTGCTGAAAAGATAGAAAGTGAAATGAAGAAACAAATCCATGAAGCTATAAAGGAAATCAGTTTAGAGATAATCTCTCAGCTAATAAAAGAAATTATAACATTAATAAAGGAGTTTCTCAGCATAGCTAGAGAAGACATAGATTAAAAAATTACAGGAGCATGGGA
This sequence comes from Dolichotis patagonum, assembly GCA_004027295.1. Classification (NCBI taxonomy): domain Eukaryota; kingdom Metazoa; phylum Chordata; class Mammalia; order Rodentia; family Caviidae; genus Dolichotis; species Dolichotis patagonum. Next base: position 4,183 of record PVJX010050075.1, on the reverse strand, counting down.
AAATGATGGAAATATTGAATGAACAGTATAGGAAAGAAATGCAATGCACAAAGCAAATTCAAAGTGATATCTAGGAAATTAAAAATTCCATTGAAAAGCTGGCAAAACCATTTGAATGAAACTGAAGATAGACTGTTAAACCTTGACGACAGGATCACAGCTAGTGGTCATGAAAAAAAAGAACTCTTAAAAATAAAAACAGATCATGAAATAATAGTTCAACATCTCTAAGACAATGCAAAGAACAAATTCAAGATGGATTGCTGTCAATGAAAATACATGAGTCAATTAAAATGATATAACAAATTTGCAGAAGTAACAGTAGAAAATTTCCCAAACATGGAAAAAAACACTGATACACAGATATGTGAGGCATGCAGCACTCCAAACAGCCATAACCAAAATAAATCTACATCTATACATATGATATTTCCTTTTTTTGCGGGGTGGTACCGGGGATTGAACTCACTACCTTGCATTTGCCAGGTAGGTGCTTATGCCGCTGAGCTAAATCCCCAGCCCCCTATACATATAATATTAAAGATCCCAGAAATTCAGCATAAAAACCGAATACTAAAACCTGTTAGAGAAAAGAAACAGCTCACCTATCAAGGAAAGCCCATTAGTGTCACAGCAGCCTTCTCAACACAAACCCACAAGTCAAGACAAGCATGGAGTGAAGTATTTCAAGACTTAAAGAAAACAACTTTTAACCCACATTGATGTACCTTGCAAAACTATCTTTTAAAAATAATGGAGAAATAAGATACTTCGATGAAAAGGAACAACTGAAGAAATTCTTGTCCACTAAACCTACATTAGAAAGGGTACTGAAAGATAAAATAGATAGAGACCAAAATCACTACAATTTCCAGAACAACAATAGAAAGAAACCACCAGGCATGACAAGCAACTAATAAAAGGAGAATGTAAAAAAAAAATGAGAATGTCAGGCAACCAACAACAAGAAAACAACATGACAAATATAAGCTAATACAGATCAGTTACAACCATCAATGTGAATTCACTAACTAAAAGAACTAGATGTGCAGAATGGATCAAGAAACAAGATCCAACAATATGTTGCATATAAAACACATCTAACTCAGAAAGAAACCTTTCCTTTCAAAAGGAAGAAATAACAATCATAAATATATATGCACTAAATAGGAGAGCACCCTACTATATAAGACAAATACCAGCAGGCATGAAAAATGAAATATGCAATAACACAATTGTGACTGAAACTTTAATACTCCATTGTTACAAACAGATAGACCAACTAAATTAGAAGCAGCAAAAACAAAACAAGACAAAACAGAATTGAGTCAAACCTGTGGGCAAAATGACTTACTAGATTTGTACAGAGTGTTCTATCCAACAATATCAGAATGCACATTCTTCTCACTTGCACTTGGGATGTTCTCTAAAATAGACAATATATTACCCATAGAAATGGTTAAGTAAATACAAAGGAATTGAAATTCTCCCATACCTATTATCTGACCATAGTGCACTAAAATGGGAAATTAATTGCAAAAGAAACTGCAAAACCTACACAAACACTTGGACATTAAATAACATCCTTCAGAACAACCAATTGGTCACAGAAGAAATTAAATAAGAAATTAAACTATATCTACAATTAAATGGAAATGCAGATACAACATATGGAACTTGTGGAATGCAATCAAAGAGTTCTAAGAAGAAAATATATAGCAGTGAATTCTCACATCATGAAAACAGAAAGAGCACAAATAACATAATGATGTACCTCAAACTTCTAGAAAAAAAGAGCAAGTCAAGACTAAAGCTCATAGAAGTGAGAAAATTACAAAGATCAGAGCAGAAATTCATGCAACTGGTACTAAGAAAACAATACAAAGAATGAATGAATCAAAGAATGGGTTCTTTGAAATAATAAACAAAATTGATAAAACCCTTGCCAACCTTATCAAAAAATGGAAGAAAATGTAAAAATTCATCCCATGAGGAATGAAAAGGATGGAATTTGTATAGATCCTGTAGCAATTCAGAAGATCAACACCTACTTTGAAAATATTTACTCACATAGGTTGGATAAAACAGAGGAAATGGACAGATTCCTAGAAAACTATGAATTACCAAAGCTGAATAGAGAAGCTATACAAATTTGAATAACTCAATATCAGCTATTGAAATTGAAAACATAACTTAAAAGTTAATGAAAAAGAAAATCTCAAGTCCTGATGAATTCATGGCTGAATTCTACAAGAAATTTAGAGAAGATTTAACACCAGTACTCTTCAAACTCCTTAATGAAATGAAAAGGGAAACAGTTCTCCCTGACTCATTCCTGGAGGCAAGTATTACACTGATTCAAAAACAAGAGAAAGACCCAACCAAAAAGGAGAACTATAGACCAATATCCCTAATGAACACTGATGCAAAAATTGCCAACAAAAGACTACCAAGCAGAGTGCAGCAAATAATCAAGAATATTATACACCATTACCAACTGGGATTCATCCCAGAGATTCAGGGATGGTTAAACATATGCAAATCAATCAATACAATATACCACATCAACAGAGTCAAAGACAAAAATTACATGGTCATCTAAATAGATACATAAAAAGCTTTTGATAAAGTCCAACATTTATTCATGATAAAAACCCTACAGAAAATCAGAGTAGTTGGTCTCTACCTCAATCAAATAAAAACCATCTATGACAAATGAAGAGTCAACATCTTACAAAATGGTCAAAACCTCAAAGCTTTCACTATAAAATTGGGAACAAGAAAAGGATTTCCATTATCACCAATTCTATTCAATATAATTCTGGAAATGTTAACCAGAGCAGTTATACAAGAGAGAGAAATCAAAGAATAGGCATAGGAAAGGAAGAAATTAAATTGTCATTATTTGTAGATGACATGATAGTCTATATAGCAGACCCCAATAACTCCATCAAAAGACTACCAGAGTTAACAAGCAAATTCAGCAGCATAGTTCAATGCAAGGTCAACACACAAAAAATGAATACCATGCCTGTACACAAAAAACAAAATCACTGAGAGAGAAATTATGGAAATAACACCTTTCACCGTAGCATCTAAAAAAAAAAAGAAATGCTTAGGAATGAATTTAACAAAGGATGTTAAATATCTATACATTGAAAACTATAATACCCTAAAAAGGGAGATTGAAGAGGATATCAGAAAATGGAAAAATATCTCTTGCTCATGAATAGGAAGACCCAAAATAGTGAAAATGGCTATACTGTCAAAATTGTTATACAGATTTAATGCAATCTTGATCAAACTACCATTAACATGCCTCATAGATATAAAGAAAACATTCCTAAACTTCATTTTCGAAGCAAGAGACCTAGAATAGCAGAGGCAATCCTAGGCAACAAAGGCAAGGCGAGAGGCATTACAATCCCTGACTTGAAATTATACCACAAAGTTACTGTGATAAATTGGCATGATACTGGCAAAAAAATAGACCTTAAGATCAATGAATAGATTAGAAGATGTGAACACAACTACAAAGACACTCAGCCACCTTATTTTTAGCAAAGAGGCCAAACATGTTCACTGGAAGAAACAAAGCCTCTTTCATAAGTGATGCTGAAAAAATTGGTCTCCCACATGCCAAAGACTAAAACTAGACACATGTCTATCACCATGCACTAAACTAAAGTCAAAATGGATCAAAGACCTAAATATTAAAATAGAAAAACTAAATCTAATGGAAGACAAGGTAGATAGAAATTTTGAAGACACAGGGGTAGGCATTTTCTTCATAAAGGAAATGCAAACTGCATGTGAAGTACTTCAAAGAATCAACACCTTGGATCTCATCATATTAAAAAGTTTTTGCACTTCAAAAGAAATCACCAACAGAGTGAAAGCAAAATCACGGAATGGGAAATATTTTAGCCAACTGTCCCTCAGACAAAGGACTTCTATATAGAATATGTAAAGAATTTGCAAGCATCAGGCCCCCCAAATTCAAAGACCCAATCCAAAAATGGACATCTGAGATGAGCATACATGTTTCAGGTGAAGAATTAAAAATGGCAAATATATACATGAAGAAATGTTCAACACCACTGGTCATTTGAGAAATGCAAATTAAAACAATACTGAGATTTCATCTCACTCTGGAAAGAATGCCTGCCATCAAGAAATCAAC
>PVJX010050074.1:0-10820 GCA_004027295.1 Dolichotis patagonum | reverse complement strand
CTAGATCAGTAAGAACATGTCTTCTACACCCCAGGATGTAGAGCTGCTGAGTTAATTAAGCTTCTAGACTTCTCAAGTTGACACAATGTAACAACCATTATATCTACCTAACTTCACCACATGGCTCTTCACAAAAATGCACATTGGTGGAAAATACTACATGTCAGTTTGCAAAGGGGGCCACGCACAAAGATCATCAGTGTACCCACCAACAACCACAAAATGTTTGTTTCTCCTCAGCCCTTCATTATAATTTAGTGTCCCCAACTGTTCAGGGAAGCGGGAGTATAGTTTCTACTTGTGTATAATGAAGACCAAGGTCATTACTGAGGAAAACTTCTAGTGTGCCCATAAAGGGACATTATCAGGAGAAGGACACAGAGATGGACACACCTGGTCTCTGGTCTCAAGGAAGCAAGAATCTGACATGGGACAAAAACCAGTGTCCACAGCTGGGTGTGGAGATGATAGGACGAAGATGTCTACAAGTTGCCCTGGACATTCAGACCCAAGTCACCTACAGGGTCATTGAGAACAGCTTCAGTCACCACAGGTGACCAAGGAATCACATAAGGTGAAACATACAGTTTGCTAAACAGTATGGAAAGCTCAATAGATGATATTGTAACAAGTAGAAAATCCAAAAGATTACTCTTCATCTCTTCATTTTGAGAAATGTAAAGACAGTCTCACATATATTTAGAGTTAAACTTAATAATAACTCATGTTAGGGATAGGAACAAACATAACTTCCCAACTTGTAAAATCAGTGTATCAAATACAGTTCTTCTTTGACCCCAGCACATGCCCATCCATGTGATAAGCTAAGTCAGGTTGTATTACTAGAGTCTCAATAAACAGATGTCATTGAATACATGTATCTTACCTTTTGACTTAGTTTTTGTTGATAACAACTAATTTTCATGTGACATATCAAATGTGTAATTTAGTTGCAAAGTCAGCTATAAGATGTAAGAATTTTTTTTGAAAAGTTTTAAAATTGAGGTAGTGCTAGCTTCAAGAAAATCTGCACAACTCACCTAAAAAATAGTAAATGAGGCAGGAGTCCAGAAGTACTTCGTAAAACACTTGACTTTTAAAATTTAAAACATAATACGAGCAAAATGTAAACTTTGGGCCTTTCATCTGAAAAATTCAGTTTCTCCACCTCCCACCTAGGGAGGGATGTTTGCTAGCTTTACGTTTATTTGTATAACATGAAGAGTTATTAAGGAGTTTGCTCATGTGACGTATTACATACTTTCACTTAACGTCTTCAAACAGAGGAATAAAAATAAGGCCTGACCGCCTTCCCACAAGGACTTCAGTGTACCATCACTTGGTGCTCATCTGTAGTGGTTGATTGATTGTGTCAACTTGAGACATTTAGAAGTTTAACTAAATGGGTTTAGCAATTCTACACCCATGGGTGTAGAGGAAGACCCACCCTAGGGTGGGTCATCACCTGGAGGTGTAAAGGGGAAGGAGGAAGGACCAATGCATTCCATTCTTGGGAGAAGCTCCAGTCTTCGCCTTTGGTTGGACCTCGTCTCCTGGCTTCCAGTTAGACTTTTCAGCCTTCCGTCGTAGAGCCTTCAGCCTTCTGTCGCAGACCCATCAGCCTGCTGGTGTGGACTTGCACCAGACACTAAGGTGAACTCCAGGCCTTGGATTGAATCCTTCGACCTCCAGTGTGTAGACGCCCTCTGCACGCTTCTTCATCCGACTCTGTGGCTGACCATCGTAAGCCAATCTTGTTGTTTCTTTTACATCTGTATATCTTGTGTTATATCTGTTCTCTCTAGTAAAACCCTGACTAATACATCATCTAAATACTAGTTAGCAGCTGTCTCCTCCCTGCCTCTCTCTCAAGTAACCTCCTTCTCTCTTTCTTTTTTTCTTCTTTCCTCCCACCTTTTCCTTCAACAGTATGGATTACATGTCTGTCATGAAACCAACTACCCAGATTCCAAAAGCAAGCTTATGACTGAGTCAGACCTATTGCATTGAAGGGTTCTTTAGAACAATGTGCTATGAGATTGCAAATATACATGGTTATATTTAGAACTTTTTAATGATTCAGATTTCATATTCTTTAATAATTTCACCAACAGGTTGAACAATGGAATAGAAACCTGGTTCACTTGGGATCAAAACTGTTTCCTTGTGCCTTTAAGGAAAATTTCAGAATGCCAAAGGAAAATGGTAAATTGGAAATGTGGTCAGATGGAAACAGATTAAAACCAATGAGAAGTCTCTCTCTGTGAGTCAGCGCCATTCAAAGACTGCGGGGAGCATGGGGCGGGGGAGAACCAGGCCTCACCAGGAGGGGATCCCCACCTGCAAAGCAGCACCATGCGCAGGCCACTGCCAGAGTGGGGACGGCCAGACCCAAGCCCCTCTCCATGAGTCAGCACCACTCATGGGCTGCAGAGGGAGAGAACCAGGCCTCACCAGGAGTGATCCTCACCTGGAAACCCTGTCATTTTCATTGTTCTTTTGGGCTGGGTTTTACTCTCTTTTGTTTTGTTTGATTATGTTAAATCTGAGGGCATGAATGGCTATTTAAAAAATAGCAAGACAGTTTATGGTAGTCATTTTGAATTTATTATTGGCTTGTTTTGAAGTCCTTTATTGCATTCATTGTTTTGTTTTTATTGTTTCTATTCTAGTCTGTTCTGTTCGATTTTTACCATGTCCGAAGCTATCTGCAGCTATTTTGAAGGCAATAAAAGGCGTTATAGTAACTATTGTTGATTTTGTAAGGTTTGGAAGTCCTGCATCACTTACGCTGGTTTATTTTGATTGTTTTTATTCTGTTTTATTTTCCTTGGTTTTATCCTCCTTAAAATAAAATTAAAACAAATTAAAAAAATAAAACCAATGAGAAAAACCATATGCCAATTTAAAAGCAGAAAAATATATTACACGAAAAAGATTATCGGGAGTGACTTTTTATGAGAAAGAATGGCAGAAAAGAATCGTCAGCCTTAGACTCACAGTGAGTACAGCATGACTGTTAAAACACAGGGAAGAGTCCTTCTCCTGGAGCACGATCACGAGGTGTAGGAGTGCAGGAGTGTTTCTTGTTAACAGCAGACTGCCGAAGTGCCTTGCTCAGCTGAGATCCACCTAGTGAAAGAAACATGGAAGGACAGACAGAAGATTCACAGATACGTATTTTTTCAAGTGATGGTGATTAAAGCTCCTAGAAGAAGCTGTCCAGAAGCTCCTGACTGCCCTAGCATGGTCCCAAACCCATCATTCTCCATCCCCATTTTGCAGGACATAGGAGGACACAGATGAGAAACGTCCGCAGCCCCGTCCTTCCCGGAGGAGGGGGTCAGGTCAGAACACTGGGGGTCAGGGGTGAACTTCTCACCAGGCAGCTCCTCCGAAACCTTGGAAGGACTGTTACATTGCTGCCGTCTGGCAGGACAGTGTCTGCGCACAGGAATCACCCGCATGGGGTAAAGAGGCTCATACAGCACAAGGGGTAGTGCACGGTGAAAGTTTAAACTTTTAAAACTATATTACAGTAAAACATACGTCACCATGAATCGCCCTCAAAACACCCTCACATTAAACACACTTATCCTACCGTTATCGCCGCTTTCTGAAGCAGTTCCGGAAGTCTTCTTTCGCTGGTGTCTTTTCCAGCTGTGATCAGAGGCACAGTGAAGGCTGCTGACAGAGCTTGTGAAAACTTTGCAGCGGGGCCTCATCCACCTTGTTCACCCGACCTAGCACCGTGTGACTTCTGACCCCTCCCCAACGTCCAAGTGATGGTGACAAGTTCACACGCCGAGTAGACTCGGGACATTGTGGCACCTACAATGGTTCAAGTGGAGACACTTGCGAAAAGGGGCATCCAGACCTGCTTGGGAAGCGCCGAGGATGATGGGACACGTTGTGAAGGAGATTTTCAGTACATCTTTCACTGTAAACACTGCTACGGAAAGTCAGCATATACATTATTTTTTACCAAACCTCAAATGAGGGAGAACCCTCCCTGTATTTTACTTATTTGCTTGCTTTATGAGCTTCCTTCTATCTCAGAGGAGATTAAGTGACTTACAAGGGTTTTGGAAAGATGAAGCCACAAAAAAGTGGTATTTAAATATTCTTGAGGGCTGGGGATTTAGCTCAGCGGCATAAGCGCTTGCCTTGCAAGTGCACGGTCATGAGTTCGAGCCCCGGTACCGATAAAAAATAAGTAAATAAATATTCCTGAAACCCCTAATAATGAGCAGGCCGAGCAGCTATGATGGCAAAACCAAACCCCCAGGGGCAATGTGTGTAGAAAGCAGGTGATGGGGTGTCCCCCGTGGACCCAACATATGAGGAACCACAGCACCCAGAGCCACAGATGTGCAGGGTCACCCCACGGAGAAGGAAATCGCCAAGTCAGCAGGGGCTTGGGCAGCCCTGAGACAGGAGAACCTCAGGGGTCTCCACAGAGCCCAATGCACTGGGGGCTGAAGCCACAGGGCTACGGCGATCAATGTGGCTCCCAGGATAAACCTTACAGGAGTCAGAATCCCCATGGGGCAGGTAGGGGCACTGAGTGAAAGGGAAGGACTAGACAAGTGCTCTGAATACAACAGGAAGAGTGTCAGAGCCACCAGACTCAGAAACTGCGAAAATACCACCTCCACTCTGAAAACACGGAAGATGCACTGCCTTTAAAATAGCATCCTAAAGCGCCCATCCAAAGTTATTAAGTATGAGGCAGGGGAGAGGGAGATGGAGACGGAGGAGAGAGAGAGACAGATGAGCATGCAGGAGGGAAGGGAGGGGAGAGAAGACTGGTTATGTGTGGACAGTCGCTGAGACTGAGCGGTAAGTTCCCGGGGCCCCCAATCTCTCCACACCTGTTCGTGCTTTGAGTTGCGTTTGATAAGAAACTTTTGAAAATAAAAGTACTGATGAAAATTTTAAAATTTCATAAAATGGAAAAAAAGAATTTACAAGGGTTATAAAATGATACGCACATAATAAAAGTCAGACAAATAATAATGAAAGCAAGTAGCAGGAGGAGCCCAGCTTGAAATTGCACGTCATAAAAACCTACACACACAGGCTGTGCTGGGTCACAAATCGGCCCGGTCTTCCTAGCTTTAATATAAAAAGTGAAATGTTGGCATTGCAAGAATTATAATTTCCGCTGGACAATGGCAGTTGCTCAGGAAAAGCTTCTTGCCCTGCAGTTGCTCTGCTGTTAATGCTGGGCCCCCCAGGATCTCTCTGGAGAAGTCTCCTGAAGAGGAGACCGCACGGTCATTCATTCATTCACGCGCTCATGCATCCGCTCATCTGTCCAGCAAATGTTTTCTGGGTACCTATCCCGCGGCAGGCTCTGTGCCAGGAGCTGTCCAGGCAGCGAGGACCTGAAGCCCAAAGAAGTTTCTGTGCTCTCAGTTCTTACAGCTCAGCGGGGAGAAAAGACCATCAACAGGGAAATAAGACGGGGCTGCCATGGGAGAACTCAGGAACCCTCGAAGTCCAGTCTCAGGTAAAGGAAAATTTGCTTCCTACAGGGGTTTTACGGCGGTGGCAGTGCTGGCTGATGCCTGAACTGAGGGTGCAGGTTAGTGGGGAAGGCTAGTGGAGGGAAGCAGCTCTTGGGCAGTGAGGAGAGCCAGGCTGGAGGACAGCAGCAGGTGGCAGCGAGCTGGTGATGAAGACGAGGTCAGCGTCGAGCTTCCCATGTCCGTGGCTGACTCCTGGTCTGGCCTCTCCTCTTGTGATCTTTTCATTTCACGGCGTAGAGCGCTGCCCTCTTGGAGGCTCAGTCGGAGAACCTCGGGTTGTTTGGACACCTGTTTCTGTTTTTGTTTTTACAACCGACGTCCCGTTCCTCCGCAGAGCCTGTCTGCTTTAAAATACATCCAGCATCCAGCCCTTTCATCACCTTCACTGCCACCTGTGTCACTTGTCACCTGGCTCTCCGTAACCGCCCCTCCCAAGTGTGCTCCTGCTTCTATTCTTGACTGCAATTCCCCCACATCCTACGGGGTAAAAGGGGCTTCTAAAATACATGGCAGATCAAAGCCTTGCTTTATTCAAACGTCTCTGGCTTCCTCTCACGGACAGGGCTCTGGCGACGTGCGCGGCCCCTTTCCCACTGCTCTCTCCAGCTTCCCGACGGCTTCTCTGCTAAGCACATCTGTCCATTGGTAGAGAATTTGTTCTTTCTGGCCCCCCTGCCGGAAGTGCTCTTCCCTTTGACATCCCCCAGGCTTTCCATCGCTTCAGGTGCCTGCCAGACATTACTCTGTAACTCAGATTTTCCGAACCATTGTGCGGGAAGCAGTAACGCCCCTCTCCTGGCTTTTTCTGCACAGGACCTGCGTTAGTTAGAAGGAACCATTTGCTGCCATAACAACCTCAAAATTTCAGTCCTTCAACACAGGAAAAGTTTATTTCTTGCCCATGCAAAAATCCAACGGGATGCTCTTGGTTAGGCAGCCTGTCTAGGCTGCAGGTTTTTAGCAGAAACTCAGGGTCCATTCACCCACAGATCCCTGATCACTTCATGCACTGGAGTACATTCCTGCTGCCGCCCCGCCATCAGGGCTACAGAGGAGGCAGCCGCAGAGTTCAGTTTATGGACCAGCTGTAGCAGTGGGCATCACTTTCTGTACTAAGCCGTGAGCTGCAGTCCCAGGCTGCCTTTGGCTTCAAGAGAAACTAGAAAGCACAGTCCAGCTCTGCACCCAGGAGGGCTGAGGAGTGTGGCACACGCCTGGCCAGCCCTCGCCACGCTGCCACTGTGGACACGGCACCTCCCACTCTCTGATACGTGGAGAATTTCACTCTCTCCACGAAAAGCAGTTCTCATCCCCTTCGGCCACTGGACCTCTGGGCAATGTGAAGTCTTCCCTGCGTGGCCCTCACACTTGTGTTCTCAGTGGCACATTGCCTGCCTCTTCACCCCTGTCGGCAGTGAGCTGGAATAGGAGAATCACGGTGGGATCTTCTCTGTGGGAAAGGAAACAGCAGATGCACAGCAGCTGCTGGCCAAAACTGGCCTCAGACCCCGCCAGGCACATCACAGAGCCCCTCTGCTCACTTCTTGCTCCTCTGCAGACTGAAAAGGCAACTTTCACTGTGGTTTACTGTCATCCCTAGCCCTTCTCATGGTAAGTTTTCTTCGGAGGCAGGAGACCAAGACCTCTTTAGAGAGAAAGCCTTCTTTCTAGAGATGCACGTGCCACCCAAAGGATGCTTCAAGTGAAAAATGGTGCAAAGGTGTAATTGGTTTTTTTTTTTCCAACCTGAGATTATGCTTCATTTGGCTATTTAATTTTCTTGAAGCTTAGTAAATCACTGGTCCATTTACTTCTAATCAGTTCCATGTGCAAATAAGCACACTCAGAGTTCTTTCTTAGGCATTGTTCCCAATCTGATTTATCACCAAGCTCCATGAGGGCCCTATGCCTCTGTCATTCAGCACCCTGGCAGCGCGCCAGGGTGATCTGAGACAATTGGTTGGAAGGCGACATCTTAATTTGATCTTTCCTCCAGGTCTAAATCATTTTGTTTAATGGAGAAGTTTTACTGGTTCTTTAACCCTCGGAGCCTTGTGTGTTTCTCCTGCTTATTGCCGAGTTATTTAGCAGCAACTGATTTTTCCAAAGCTTCAGGGCACCAAGTTTCAGAAGCAATAGTTTCCTTGTCATGTCTGTTTGCAAACAGGTTCCTTTCTGAGTTGCCAGTGATGGTCAAGAGATCCCACAGTGATTCTTCCAATTACTCCCACCAGATCTGCCAGCACAGCGGGCGCGAGGACGGTCTTCCTTTGTGTCATCACAGCTGGGAGTTCTAATGCACGGTTTGCGCTGCGCAGCCCAGGACACCCTGTTTCTTGCTCACGGGTGTCAGTGTCGTCGCTGCTCAGCAGCTGACTAAGACAAGGCCACGTGTCCTAGGTCTTTGAAACAACAGTCCTTCCCATTTTCCTGGTGCCAATGTGAACGTCATTAATTAATGTCCTAGGAACCAAACTCCAAAATGAAATGGCCTAACAAATCCTAGCCTGTTTCTCACTCCTCTAGCCATCCGACCTAAGTGGTTTGAGTTGCATGGCTCTCTTTCTAAAACAGGGACCCCAACTTTTCCTGTTATAGTCCTCCATGGTACAGAGCCATGGGGTCTTCTGAGGGATTATTTGCTTTCATCTATCAACCTGGGAGAGAGAGAGAGAGAGAGAGAGAGAGAGAGAAAATATTTCTTCAGGAAGAAAAACTGTGTACATCCCTTTTGCCCATTTTCCAGTGGCCTCCTGAATTCTTTCTTTCTCTCTTTTCTTTTCTTTCTTTTTTCTTTCTTTTACTTTTTTTTCTTTTTTCTTTTCTTTCTTTTTCTTTTTTCTTTCTTTCTTTTTTCTTTCTTTCTTACTTTTTTCTTCTTTCTTTTTACTTTTCTTTCTTCATTCTTTCTTTTTTCTTTCTTTCTTACTTTTTTCTTCATTTTACTTTTCTTTCTTCGTTCTTTCTTTCTTTCTTACTTTTTTCTTCTTCTTTTTTCTTTTCTTCTTTCTTTTTCTTTTTTCTTTCATTCTTACTTTTTTCTTCTTTCTTTATTCTTTTCTTTCTTTTTTCTTTTTTTCTCTTTCGCTTTTTTCTTCTTTCTTTCTTTCTTTCTTTCCTTCCTTCCTTTCTCCCTTTCTTCCTTCCTCTCTTTCTTTCTTTCCTTCTTTCTTTCTTTCTTTCTTTCTTTGTTTTTGGTGACACTGGGGATTGAACCAAGGGTCTACATGCTGAGCTACCCCCCAATCTTTTCTTAAAGACACTGCCTCATGAAGTCACTAAGTTATCCAGGCTGGGCCCCAGCTTGCGTTCCTCCTGCCTCAGCCTCCCAAAGTGATGGGTGACAAGCGTGGCCTGGCAGGTCTGGATTTGGTGGACAGGGCTGGTGGGCGAGCACAGTGAGGCCGGAGTAGCTGGAGCAGCGCAGTTGAAGGGGTTTGCAAACAGCTGCCGGAGCCAGAGCGGCCAGAGGAGCTCACCACATGGTCCTAGCACGTGACCACCGCGGACAACCTGGTCATCTCAAACCGTGTGACCCAGCAGTCCTCATGGACAGGAACCTGGGATTAGGGAGGGACGGGCTCCTAGCTGCCCTCAGGCACCAGGCAGCAGTGAGGCACAGGTGCTCTAACCCCAGCTGTGTGTTGCACATGGGAATGAAGAGGAAGGACTCAGTGAGACTCAGAAGACTGATCGGTTACAAGGTAAAATCATAAAAACTGAGAGTTTGGAGCCAAAATAGTCAAAGGAATGTTACTGAGAGAACTATGGCAACTATGCTTTGGGAAGACTGCTGCTCAGCCTTCTTCTTTTGAGGTATCAGTACAGTAAAGCTCACAAAATTTAAATAAAATTTCAAATTCCCAGTGTAACACCTTGAATGCTACTGTGCAGGATAATGGCTTAATATGCACTCATGCTGGCTGCTTGCATTTTCTTTACATATATATATGCAGTATATATGTAACTCATTGATATTTACTTTTTTTTGATATTTACTTTCACAGATATAACAGCAAGTGGCATTGATGGCTTAACAAAAACAATAATTTCTATCTCCTGAATACTTTTTGTCCCAAACACTATGTTAAGCACATTATACACATTACAGCAATAAACATCATCTAGTTCACTAGAGCTGGGGAAAAAACTCTTGTGCTCATTTGACTGAGGAGAGAATTTAGGCCCTGAGAAAGGGAAGAGAAGATAAAAAAAAAACAGGACTCAGAGGTATGAGGTACATGTACCTAATACCCGTAATGAAAGTAGTCATTATGAATCAAACTTTTACTAATAATAATACAAGGGGGGGGAGTTAAGAAATTTGTCCCCAAACGTAGAGCTAGTAAATGACCAATCCGAGCTTCAAATGCAAGTCTTCCTCCAGCATATCTTTTCCATGGCTACGACCAGCACTCATACTGCTTCTGATTTCATTCTCTAGTGTTTATATTAATTTCTTTCTTTAAACCACAAGTTTTGCTTTTGCAGCTTCTACCAAATTAACAGGTATGCTTTTTTAAACTATATCCTAACTCACTGGTTATTTAACTGAATTTTTTAAATTTATTTTTTATTTAACTGCATCTTTAATCAATGAGTTTGGTCAGAATCCTAATTTCTTCCTTATGTGCTTAAGTCTCTAGTCATTTGAACATGCTTGGGCTGAAGCATTTTGATCTGCTGGAGGAACTGAAATCTGGGACATTGTCACCATGTCCCTCGTTCACGTGTGCAGAAACATGTCCTGCCAAATAACACACAGCACCCTGAGCCGTGCAGAAACATCGCTACACAGAAGTCCAGTTAGATCTGTACCATAGCAGAGAAACTGGAATTGCTGTTTTGAATGGAGCCTGGAGAAAAGGCTGCACCTCATCCATAAATGGACAGCAGTAGTGGGGGCAGCGATCTGATGTAAATTCCCCAATCATGGTAAAGAAATAGGGCAATGAATGAAACAGCAACAACAACAACAAAAAACCCCAAACTAAAGCAAATCAAAATGAGACAAAACCAAACCCTCTATGCCTCCATAGATACAAACCAAAAGATGAAAATCGAGATGAATTTTTATAATCAATCTGGCAAATTAGTTATTTTTCATTGACCAATTCAAGTATTTCTAATTCCCAGTTGATTATGTGGGCCCAAATGACCCACATAACTGCCTCGGCATCTGCTGTGCTTTCGCAGTGGGATGTAGAATGAAAAGACCTTTTCACACTGCAAATTCAGGAGGCAAAGGCAGAAAAGTCGCAGCTTTGGGTTACTGCAATGGGAACC
>PVJX010050073.1:0-10827 GCA_004027295.1 Dolichotis patagonum | reverse complement strand
GCATTCTCTTTCCACACTATGAATCTTTTAAATGGATTTTGGCCAAGTTTTCGTTGCTTTTCACAGAGCATCCTGCTGACTTTATCCCCTCTGGAAGTCACTTGAAGCCTTGAGTGTTTTTGACAGTGCATGGAGCAATGCCCTTCACTGGGGACACCAGGAAGGAGCGGATTTATGAGTCCATGTGTGGATCTGATAAGAAGCAGAAATCACTTTTACTATGTTCATAAAACAGGGCCCAATTAAAGGGCAGCTACCTTCTCCCGAGAAAAACTGTCTACTCACTCAGAATAAGCTTTCTTTTAAAAAGGAAGAAATCACATAATAAAACTTCAATTTGACATTGGAAACTCTTAAGATGTAAATGCAGGAGATTCAATTAACCAAGGAGCAAGGTCCAGAGGGGGAGGGGAGGGGAAGGGGAGGGAGACGGAGGAAGCAGCAGCAGCCCTATAAAACTACAATGAGCACATCTGGAAAAACAAATCACAGCTAAACATGGTACAAGTGAAGGCGAATGATTCTAAGCCGGTCAGGTGCAGAGAAACTCACTCTCCTATGGGATGACTTCACAGGACCACAATCTTTCTACTTTTAAGACCGAACTGACATCTTTCCCGGGAAAACAACCTAAGTTTACCTCGTGTCCAAAGTCACACGTAGGTGCTCGCTTCGCCAGCACACGTACGAAGTCGTGTTTACAAACACACGTTTTATAATTACGAAAAATAACTGCGTGAGGGAAGCCACATTCTCCCAGATCTGACAGTGTCCTCAGCAACATCTGTGCGTGAGAAGAAAGGACCAACATCCTGCTGTGCTTTGTTTCGACAGAGGAGAAGAAAGGCTCAATAAAAAGGTTATTTTAAAACCCGTAATCCAAGATCCAAGACAAAAACGGAAGGGAAACTGGTTGTTGGTGGCTGCTCCACCGCAGAGGTGGGCAGGAAGAGGGGACGTCCTCGGGGTGACGGCATGTGGCTTGGGGTTTCTGTCACCGTTCACGCACACAAAAGATACTTTACAAGCACCTCGATGTTTATCCGTTACAAACCCAGACGTCTTTAAAAATGGAGGGATGAAAACAATCCAAGCGGGTCACACACACGTGCAAATCTGCCAGAGGGAACACCCTGTCCTGCGTAGCTCATACCCATTTGTGAAGACCTCTGTGTGTGTAAGCGTGCACAGATATGACACATGCATGTGCACTGTTTAAACGGTCAGTGACAAGACTAGACGAAGTGCCTGAGATGGAGATCAAGGCCTCATGAGCAGAAACTGACCAAGGACAGGCGCAGATGGCTATTCCTGAGGTTCTCTAAGACTGTCCGATTCTGTGCATGGTGCACAGTATGTGTGCGCACGTCTGTGTGTGTGTGTGTGTGTTGGGAGGCGGGATGACACAGGCGTTTGGCTTTTAAAGTCCTCTGGTGATTCTGACTGCCTCGGGAGAGCGATGTTTTGGAGATGTCCAAGCTCGCCCTGCATTTGCTAAGAGTCCGGCATCAGCCCCGCTCTGACAGGGAGGGTGCTGGGCGGGCCAGGTGACCTGCAGACCAGGGACACAGACTCCACACCACACTGGCCAGTGCTGTGCCGCTGTGCACCAGAGGCGCCGGTGCCTGTGTGACCCCATCTTGGGTGGGCAGCTCGGGCAGGGCAGGGCAGGGCAGGGCCGCTGTCCACGCAGTAGGGCTGGGGTCATAGTCCACGGAGCAGCCTCAGCACGGCTCGGTGCTCAGCTCCAGCCCAGCTCCCCTGCGGCGCTGCCCCTCTGTCCCCCACTTCCCGCTGGTCCCTGGGTCCTCACAGCACGGCGGGCAGAGGTTTCTCCAGGGCGCAGCACACCCAGTTTTACAGTTTTACTGTGCTCTGCTTCCTCCTCCCATGGGATTAAAGCAACCCTGACAACCAGAACCAGTGGCGGCTTCTTCATCTTGCGCTTAGGAAAGGCAAAAATGCCTCCCTGCCTTTGGACACAAGTACGCAGGTAAGAGAAGAATTCGAGTTCTGCGTTGCTCACTGGAATTCCTTACACCAACCATGTTTGGAAATTACACTACAGATTCTCTTTTGTGATTGTTCTTTTTTTATTTATTGTGTGTCCATTAACAAGTGAATGCACTGTTAGAAAAAAAGAGAAGAAGGAGGAGGAGGAGAAGAGGAAGAGGAAGAGGAAGAGGAGGAGGAGAAGAAGGAGCAGGAGGAGGAGGAGAAGAAGGAGGAGGAGGAGGAAAGGAGGAAGAGAAGGAGGAAGAGAAGGAGGAGGAGGAGGAGAAGAAGAGGAGGAAGAGGAAGTGGAGGAGAAGAAGGAGGAGGAGGAAAAGAGGAGGAGGAGAAGAGAAAGAAGAGGAAGAGGAGGAGGAGAAGGAGGAGGAGGAGAAGGAGGAGGAGGAGGAGGAGAAGAGGAAGAAGAGGAAGAGGAGGAGGAGAAGGGGAAGGAGAAGAAGAAGAAGAAGAGAAAAGAAGAAGAAGAAGAACCCTTTCCGTTTTGCTCTGAATCACAGATGACGCTGAGAGTTGGTGTCGAGGACGAGGAAGCACAGAAGAATGCAAGCTTGCCACCACCCCACCACACAGGGTGCAAAGTGGAGCCAACAGAGTTCGCCTAACAGAGTTTGCCTGTGTGTTTGGGGACTGCCCTGGGGATCACAGCAGCAAAAGTTTTGCAGACAATAAGCATCAGTGATTCAGGACCTGAAAGCGTGCAGAAGTCAGCCGACTGCAGTCTCTGCTGCAAGGGGGCAGCGTGCGAACCCTCACCGCTTTGCTAACCGCCCCTCATGGCTGTTCGGCTTTTTACTTATTTGTTTACCTCAAAACTTAACACAATTTCTCATCCACTGTTACTCTGAGCACGCCAAGCTAACCCTTGCAGTGGCCACATGTGGCCTCAGTCCAAGGACAGTCCTTCCATGGCTCCCTGGGCTGGGCTCCCTGTGAAACAGGAGGTTCCCGGAGAGGGCACAGAGGACAGGCCGGCAGGCAGGTGGGGTGGCCTGTGGGGACTCCGGGCTGGGTGGGAGCTGCAGAAGATGACTTTGAAACTCCTGGTCAGTTCAGCTCCCAAGGACCCACTTTCGCGATGCTGACCCTGCCGGTGCCATAGCAGGGGTGTGGGGTGTGGGCTCCCCGCCTCCCTCCTGCTATCCCGAAGGGAACTGTGTCCAGTGCCTTCATTCGTGGGGAGGACGCTAAGGTTAGCAGCACTGGTAAGCGCTACTTCGGGGAGAAGAAAAGCAGAGATGGCCACATTCCATTGAAACGCCAGCATCACAGTGACAGTCCGAGTGAGGAAGGGGTTCCGGATCCCCACCTGTCCAGTGGCCCACATTAAGGAAAACCAACCTCCAAAGAGAATCCAGGAGGCACACGGAGCAGGAAAGCCCTGGGGTCCCTGGCAGCAGTGTACCCCACCCCATGAGTGCTTCCTGTGGCTCGGGAGCTCCACCAGCAGGAAGCCCCCACTGCACCCCAAGCCTGCCTGACCCTTCTGCGCATTTCCACTGCCTGAGTTTCCCGTTTCCGGTCTCTATCTGAGAGGCTCACACGGTCCTCTCCACGAAGCGACACGTCACTTCCTCCAGGTGCACCCAGCTTTCCTCGCATTGGTTCATATCTTAACCAAGCACGGAGTTTATGATGCTTCCCAGGAGGAGACGATTTTCTCCTCCCCGCACCCCATTTCCATCTTTGTAGTCCCCAGGTTTCCCCACGCTGTGCTGCGCTTCGGGACCAACGGGCCAGGCGGCCAGTGCCGACTTCTGTTTTGGAGAAAGGAAGGGGCCGAAAGGAGGTTTGGATGTTGCAGGAAAACAGCACACAGCAGAGAGACCAACGCGCGGCTCTCATGACTGTTTCCGTCTCCTGACACCAGCTGCGCCCCACTTTCCAGTCCTCGGCGCGTGTGTGCTTCTCACTGCTGAAAGCCACGTCAGTGCCCTTCCGGAGACAGCGTGACCAGCCCAGTGGCCTCCGTCCCGAGGGCCATGTGCCCCCCGTGCCAGCCTTTCCCTCCGCTTCCTCTCAGCTGCAGGCAGCACCTGCAAACCTCCACGCTCACTCCGAGGGGGCTCGGTGCTGTTTCCACCTCCTTCCCCTCCCCTCACCTGGCTGTTTATTTCACTCACATCGTCACTGCTTCCCGAACTGATTATTCTGCCACCTCTGAAAACAACAGCTCATTAGAAAGTGCTCAGACCAAGTGAGCAATCGGAGATAATTGCTCGGAATTGCACCGATCTGCACCCAGGCCTCCTGCCCGGCACCAGCTGAGGAAACCCGTGGCCTGCGTGTGCCCGGGGTTCTGCTGCAGGTCAAAGGGAAAAGGGGGCGACGCTGAGTCAAAGCGCAGTGGATGATCCCAGAGAAAGGACAGGGCCAGAGCAGGGCAAGGGGAAGGGGTGACCCTGGGGAGCTGCTATGGGAGCTGGTGTCTCCCTAAGGCTTGCAGACAGGGGTAGGAGAGGCCACCACTCGGGAGGGAGGGCCTTTGCATCTCAAGGGGCAACCCTGCCAGTGCTCTTTCTAACCGAAGCCCCAGGCAGGGTGACCCATGTACCTGCCGTGCCATCAGGGCTTTCCGATCTTTCTCACCACTCACAGGCGCACAGCCTGGCTCACCGGTGTCCCTGCTAACCCAGGACGCTTGGGCCCCAGCTGGGAGCCACCAGGGACGGTGAGATCCGCCCACACGTGGCACAAAAACAATGGAAAGTCAGCCCCGAGGCGCCCCGCCAGGTTCTGATGCCACAGGCTGACTCTCCGACCACAGCGTCCAGGCTGTCCATCTGGCATGTCCTCATTGCACGATGAGGGGGATCCTGGGCTGGGACCCAAGTTCCACACACACTCACATCTCACGCACTGCAGCCCGCAGACAGCTTCACAGCGCGCTGGCCGTAACTCTGCGCACGAAGCAGTGTCACAGTGTAGTTTTCCACTTGCAGTTTCACAACTTTCAAAATCTTTTTGGGCTTTGGACAAAGGAAGGTCAGCCTGCTTTCTTTCGGTTTTGAAAAAGCAACACATGCGTACTGTAAAATTTCTTAGTGAACAGAAGCCTGGAGCTTGTTTTTTTAAGTATTTATTTATTTATTTATTTATTTGAGACAGGGCCTTGCTCTGCCGTTCGGGCTGGTCTTGAGCTCACTTTTGTAGCCTAAGCTGATCTCGAACTTGCAATGATTCTCCTGCTTCAGCCTCCTGAGCGCTGGGATTACAGGTGCCACCACCACGCCCAGTTTAGAAACCTGTAGCTGATTTAGAAACTTGTGGTATTTAGAACTACAAGAACAGAATAACCAAAACCAAAAGAGGTTTCTACCAAAAGAGAATTTCCACAGAGACTAAGGAGGAGAGCAGGTAGCAGATGTGGGGTGCAGCCCTGGATCCGGTCCTTGGCTGTTTCGCCTGGCTAGGAGACCCCACTCTGCACCCCAAGACTGTTCAGTACCATTTTGCGAGCACCACAGTATGTGTCCTTGGTCAGGCTGTGTCAGTGAGGAAGAAGCAATCACCGTGAGACCTCTGGTGGCTTCTGCCCTTGACACCCAGTCCAAAGGGGTACTGTCTTCAGTCACTACCAGTTTAGCTCATACACCTGAAAATTTTGTGCCTAGTTCTAATTTACACTGAATTTTCAACTATGTAGCTCTTGTGTAAACTGCATTTCAACCACAATTAGGGTGAATAATTAATACCCGGTTCCACAGAACACCGGCTATGCCGATGAGCTATCCCATGCTGACTCGACATGGTGCCCCAACGCCGGAAGTGGGGTGGATACTATTTCCACCTTTCAGCATGTAAAGGGTAATTTCAAAATATTGGTTAGTACAAGGAAAGCAGGATTCCAGAGTGTTGGCAACCGCCGGCGTTACCTCCTGCAATCGTCTCTGGACTCCTGCGTGCAATTCTGCGGCACCTTGGGGAGGAGAAAGCTGGGTGCCCAGAGGCTCCCGGACCCTGTGTCTGCTCCTCCTGGCCACCCGCAGAGGAAGCCCCTCTGAACGCTCAGGCAGCGGGGAGCTCGCTCCCTCCTGGCCCCCACAGCACCCACAGCTTTGTCTGAGGAGGGACTGTGACCTGTAGCATAGCAAGAAGAGACCCCAGACCCGAGGGGCAGAGCCAGGAGATGGGAGAGGCTGCCCTGGCAGGAAGAGGGGAACACAGAGGTGTGGGGAGCCCAGAGGCACCTTGAGGGGGTGCTTTGGAGGAAAAAATTCTCCCAGGAAGAAATAATATTGCCACCAGTGACCGCACCGCGCCTCCCTTCACTGGGGAGCAGGTGGGCTCCGGACCCTGCTGAAGGCCACGCGCCATGCCAGGTGCCAGCCTGGGCTCCTCGCCTCCGGGGGCTGCAGGGCGGGGGCGGCCGTGGCTGCAGTGCCGGATTCTGCAGGCGTCCTTTCGTCTTTGAGGAGAGACGCCAGGGGCAAGGCAGCAGCAGAGGGTGCAGGCAGCAGGACTGGGACGGCATGGGTGGGGCCACGGGGAGCACTCGGGATCCTCCCCAAACCCCGTCCCAGGCTGAGCCTCAGCCGCCTTGTAAGACGGGGAGGACAGGGCTGGCTGGGTGCTACTCACTCTTATGATTTCAAAAGAAATGAACACGTTTCCCCGGGGGGCCCCAAGTAGCCCTTGCTATAGATGCTGGGCTTCTGCCAGGTGGGGCGCCCACTCTCCTGTGCCGGCTGCAGTGTCCCCAGTGCCCTGGTCCCCACTGGCGGAGCAAGCAGAGCTGAGTCACTAGCACACTGCTTGGGCCATGGCCGGGGCCGCTTGCTTCTGAGTCTCCAGTCACTGAGTAAGGACAGAATTCACTCTCGAGGACAAGAGACACACGGGGCAGCCAGGCTCTTCGGCTGGGCACTCCACACAGCTGTCCACGGCCACGTGCTCCAAGCCACGGGCCCAGGGCCAGGATGCGGAGTGCACGAGCCTGGTGTCACAGGAGCTTGGCGCCTGCTGCGGTGCTCCTTATTCGTCAAGCGCCCTCCTCTCCCGTCCCCTGCTTTTCCTTGTATAAAATTCCCCATAACCAACCATGCATTGTGCCCACACCATCCCTCCCTCGGAGCGGGGGCTCCACGGGGGCCGGGCCGGTGGCCTCGCTTGTCCTGTTATTGTTCCCAATCCTTGATTAACGTCAGCAGGACATAACCTCTTGTGAGGATTGCTGCGTCGAACAAATTTGAAAATTATCAAATTAACCTGAAAAGCATTAAAATTTAGCCTTGAAGACATTTTGTTCTTTTCTACACAAGCTGACTCTCACCATGCTACAACCCCTGATCTCCCACGCCTGACAACGGAGACCAACGCTTTCTGCAGCCTCGTCCTGTTTTCATTTCTGATATGGGAACTGTTTGGGATGGAACTGTTCACAATGAATGCAAAATGCATGTACACTGCCCTTTCTTACCCAGGAAGTTCTTTTGGATATACCCGAATCATTTTTTTATGTTTTCTTGTTTGTTTTACTTTTTTTTAAGTTTATTTAAATCACGTACTGATACACATTCCCTATAACGAATGCCCAAAGTATTGATTGATTGCTTGATGACTGATTATAGTATTGCCGATCAGATACAAGACCTTCACACTGAGCCACACTCCTGGTTGCCTGGGCGGGGACCAAACTTGCCACTGTCCTGCCTCAGCCTCGCAGAGTGCTAGGATGCCAGGCATCTGGTGCCATCCCAGCTCAAACCTTTCATGTGCATTTCCTCCCAGTCTGACAGTTGCCCACAGAGCGGGGGTGGTGAGCCTAGGGCACACGCGTGCTGCTGCTGGCTGTGTGTTATCGCTGAAAGCTCTCAAAGGTCATAAAGCAAGAAGAACAAAGGGCGTTTGCAAATGTATGGGCTGTCTTTGGCACAGGACACGGTGTTTGAGGATATGACACAAATGCATTTTTTCTTTAAGTTTGGTCAGTCTAGTTAAAAAAATAAGAACAATGGACTGGAGCGGGTCTGGCCTCGCACCCGGAAGTGCAGCCTGCCCGTTTACCCCGGGTCCTGCGGATCCAGACTCACAGGGCGCAGAGCGGCCTCCCTTCCTACTGCATGAAAACTCATCCCTATTCTTTCTTTCAAATGTTAGTTGTTGCACTGCTTTTGAAACCAAGAGAATATTCACTACTAAAACCAATTACTATTAAAAAGCATCAATTCTGTAATTCTACAGTGTACAGAGGTTGATTCTCCCTCACCTGAACGCTAGGGTCCGGCAGTATTTTTATTTAGGTTTTCTTCTTTTCAGATTTTGAAATCTCCACAGCCCCTGACGGGGAGCCCCTTGGCATGGACCCGAGATGCCTCCTTCTCCACAGCCCACCTCTGGACAGCAACCCGCCCGGTGAGCTGCCAGTACGCCCTTCGGCACCTTGAAGCATTTCAGGGTTCAGGCCTTTGGGTTACGAACGCTCAACCTGTGTCCCATTGCAATAAAAAGTTCAGCAAATGCAGAAGGCCAGGAAAACAAAAGGAAAGCAAGCAGGATCCTTCGCTGGGAGAAAGCAGGGCCTCCTATTCCTGTGGCCACGGAACCAGATCCACGGGGAACATCCAGAATGGCCTCCGCCGTCTGCTCGGCAGCCCACACAGCACGAACCGGCAGCGTGCCTTCTCCGCCTGTGGGCGGCTGCTCCTGATGGGGTGCTTCCTGGGCCTCAGGGTCTCCAGGCCCGGCTACAGGGGCAGGGGCGGGGAACAGCGCCTCACTGTAGGATGACCAAGGGCTCGAACTTCCTCATTTTCTGGCCTCCTTTATTGTCTTCCAGGAGTTCATTCCTTAGCAAGTCCCCTTGCGCCCTACGGAGAGGGCCCATCTTCAGAGATGGTCAGATTCTCCCGGCCAGCCGAGCCAAACCTCCTCGGTATTTCTATGCAGGTGCCTTGTGGGAGCAGCAGAGACGGACCATCAGGGCTCTGCAAGCGCTGGTGGGCAGTGGCCCCCATGCAGCACTGAAAGACCAGAGGAGCAAAGCTGAGGTTCCCCTTCGAAGGAGAAACTGCATCGGGGACTTGGCCTCTGCTCCTGCCCACAGGCCCGGCCTGCTTCTCCTCCGTCTAAACTATGAACTCGGGGCGCGCACAGGCCCGGCCACCATCGCTGTGCCTGGTCCTGGCCATGTATCTCCCCGCTCTGTCCGCGCCCCTAAACACACTCAGTCCTGGCACTTCCAGCTCTGCACCTCGACCCAAACACCCAGCCTGCACCCGAGCCCTGCGCTCCCTCACAAGCTCACGCTTACGTAAATGGGACGATGCCACTTTAGGAAGCTTTATGACCTCTGCGGGGGTTTGCTCTACTAATACTTTCTGTGTCTCATTATGTCTTTTTTTGTTTGTTTGTTTTGTTTTGCTTTGTTGAGACAGGGTGTCACTATGTAGCCCAAACTAGCCTTGAACTCAAAGTGATCTTCTTGTCTCAGCCTCCTGAATGCTGGGATTACCAGGCACCACTATAGATTTAATGTATGAATTGAGTTTAAAGCATAAAAATAACAGGTAACTAGCAAAAAGACAAAAGGCAATTGATGGTAGGAAACTAAGGCTGCAGAAACAACTTTCATGAACAAAACAAAGGCCAACAGATGAGAGTAAGGCAAGAAAACCAAGGGACATGGGCAGGTCCCTTGGACATGGCGGTAGCCAAGGAGAAGAGGGGTCTCCCAGGACAGCACTCAGGGACAGGTCCAGACAGCAGGGAGAAGTCCAGGGCCCAAAGACCTGCTGGCCAGCCGCAGAACAGGAAGAGGTCGCCATGGCTGGGTAGCCTGTGCCTGCCTGGGACTCGGAAACGTAAGGAGCCTTGCTAACAGCCCTGAGCCCTGGGCCCTGAGCCCTTGTGATGATCAAGTTGCCCCCCCCTTCCCAGCATGCAAAGCCCCTGGCTCTGCCCGGGAATCCAGGGCCAGCCCAGGCAGTAGCACTGTCAGTGGGGGCTTGCACTTGGGAACGGGCTTGTCCTGGGAGGTAACAGTCCTCCCTTCAATGGTAACACAAGGTTTACCATAAAATAAAAAGTCACAAGACACACAAGGAAATGAGAAAACATGGCCCATGTTTAAAGGAGGAAGCAGTCAGTAAAAACAAACACACAACACCCCTGCTGTCTGTGGGGCTCTAGTGGCCACTTGGAGTCCGAATGAGCTGTGATGAAGGGTCCAGAGGACAGCACGGAGGCCAGCAGTGAGCAGCTGAGCAGTCACAGCTCGAACGCGGACATAAACGCGCCCCAGCGGGATGTCAGACAGGAAGAATTCACCCAAAAGGGAGGGCAAAGGCACCCAAGGCAGGCCCAGCTGTGCCATCGAACTGAGGCACAGAGATGAGCAAAGAGGAAGGCAGAGCCCCAAGACCTGCCGTCAAGCCAAGCTCGGGAAAGCAAGGGAACCGCAGCAAAGATCGACTCCCCTCCCTCACTCCCACACCCAGGGGAAGGGCGGAAGGCAGGGCCCCACTTCCGGTCCGCTTCCGGTCCGGGTCTGCAGGCTGACATCCCCCCTCTCCTTGCAGCAGTGTTCACCTTCCACCTGTCTGCTGACGTGAACTGTCTATTACCGAATGGAAATACGTCGGTGCCCGATCTGCTGATTTTCTATGCCTAGCATGCCTGACAGGTGTTAATAGCTCAAATACAAACCAAACAGTCCCTCTGTGGCTTCTGTTGGGTTACCAAAAGCAAACGAAGAAGCCTCAATGGCTGGGTTACACTGTGGGCAGCTGTAGCACTGAAATTAAAAAGCTAAGAAGCAATACCTTGGGAGGAGGGGGAAAAGAAAGTACACAAGAAAACGTATTTTAAGAGACAATA
>PVJX010050072.1:0-10828 GCA_004027295.1 Dolichotis patagonum | reverse complement strand
AGGAGCCCGGGAAGCTGCAAGCATACCGAGCCAGGCAATCAGGCAGGCTCGGGTCATGCGCCGCCCTCTCATGAGCCTGCATTCCTCACCAGCTTCAGATTTCCTTCCCCAGCTACCCAAGGCCACGTCGGTCTTATTTTAAAACGACAGGAGCACGAGGCAATTACAGTGACGCTGGAGGAATATGGAAACGGGAGTCAGAGGAGTTGGATCTGACCTAGCCTTGACTCAGTGACTGAGTCATCTTGCTGCTGCCAGCCTCGCTTTCCCCGTCAGTGACACACATGGGGTTAATAATCATGTTTATTCCAATTAGTAGCTTTCAGTTTTACAAATGAAGACCAGAATGGTGTAAGGAAGGACACGTGAGAGCCAGGTGTGGTGGTACACACCTGAAATCTCTGCACTCTGGGAGGCTGGAAAGTTCCCTCCTATCCTGGAAGCACCTTGGCAGGACCCTGTGTCTTAGTTACTTTTCTCTCATTGCTGGGACAAAACACCTGACCCCCAAAATGAAGTCAGGAAAGGTTTATTTAGCTCACTGTTTGTGGAGGTTTCAGTCCATAATTAGCTGGCGCCAAGGCAGGGTGGCATGGTACTGGGGCAATACTTCAGGGCAGCAGGCGAGCCAAAGAGGGGAGAACAAGCCTCTTCTGCCTTGTATTGTAAGCAGCCTACCCTCTACTAGCCCCCCAAGGCTGATGTAGCCCTCACAAAATCTCTGTGCCCTCCTCTTGCACAGGCTGAGGTTGTTTACAAAGTAAGGACCCTGGCTCTGGGCAGAATCTCTTAAAGGTCTAAACTTCTCAAGTTGACACAATGTATCAACCATAACTCCCTGTCTCAAAATAAAAAATACAAAAGGGCTGGCGATATAGTTCAGTGCAAAGGCCTGGAGAGACAGACAGACAGATAGACAGAGACAAGAGAGAGATAGACAGAGATAGTGACAGAGACAGAGAGAGGCATATGGAAAGTACTTGGTAAGTTATGAAGGACTATGCTGATGCCAGGATCTGCTCATCAGATATATAGTTTTTAGGACTTACTATTTCCAACTCTTTGAATATTATTTCTGTATACTATTACCTGACCACTTTTTACTTTCCACAGCTTTAATGGACAGCCACAGTGAAATTATAATTCAGGAATAGAAGGAAAATCAGCAAAAGAGAGCATAAATCTGCCAACATAAAAAGCAATAAAATTTCTGAGATCAAGTTTTGAGGTTAGTTTTGAGTTTCACACCAGACAAAGTGAAAAGGAGCTATGGTCAGATGAGCTGTGCTCATGATTGGAAAAGATGAATGCAGAGGGAAAGTTAAGCAGGTTAAAGACCCATGGTGGTGATGGAGTATTTTCTAAATCCATGTTACTGGAGTTATCAGTTGTTTCCATGCTATTCTCATTGCTGTATTCATATACCATATGTACTGTCTGTTCATAAACGTTTTTCTTTAGGACTTTCTAACAAAAGATATTTCCTAAGAAAAGGTATAAATCACTCCTTAGAGTGTTTGTTTTGTATTCTGGGCGCTGTGGTACATCCCTGTAATCTCAACTATTTGATAGGCTGAAGCAGGAGGGTCACAAGTTCTAGGCCAGTCTGGGAAATTTAGGAAGACTCTGTCTCAAAATAAAAAGCTGGGATGTAGCTTGGTGGTAAAGTGTGATTAGGTTCAATCCCCAGTGCAGACAAAAAAAAATTTTTTTGTTATATAAATTGTTATATAAATTAAGGTGGATATATACATATGTTTAAGCTACACATGCCACACTTTGGGAAACTCTACTACCCTTATTTTCATTTTTAAATTTTGTTTTGTTTCTCTTTTCTGTGTTACAGAGGATCAAACTCAGGGCCTTCACAACAAGCTACATCCCCAGCACCACCCCCTCTTCACTTTCATTTTTAAGACACAGTCTCCCTAAGTTGTTAAGTTTCCCAGGTTGAACTTGAACTTCCGATCCTCCTATCTCAGTCTTGTCCAGGGCTGGGATTACAGGTGTGAGCCCCCATGGCCGGCCATCTGTTCTCCTTGTCTGATGAAATGCTCACAGAGCCTGTCACGGAGTATCCACATGGACAGAGACCCGAGATATCACGAAGGTCAGTTTACAGGTGACCTCGTGGAGAGGGAGGGGGAAAAAAGGGACCAGACCTGCTCAAGATCCTACACCTTGAGAAGGACAGGCTGGGACCTCTTGATCTCTAATCCAATGCCCTTCGCTTTTCTTCCCCTACTCCTTCTTCCCGGCTGCCCCCCTTCCATCCTGCTTGACCCCTCAGTTGGGGTGCATGTCCTTCTCCCAAACCAGTTTGGAATTTCTCTTAGTGTCTTTCCCTAGATTATGAACTGCAAGTAGGAAACAGCCGTGATTTTGGAGGTTAGACAGAGCAGTGAGTATGGAGGCAGTTTTATAGACCTCGTCTCAATAAACAGGTGGTAGAAAAGCCTTGCATAAATTACGCAGGGTATAGTTGGGCGTGGTGGCACATACCTAAAATCCCAAAACTCTGGGAGACTGAAGCAAGATCACAAGTTTCAATCCAATGTGGACCATGTGTCAAGACCCTATCTCAAAATAAATTTTAAAAAGGGATATGCTGTAGCTCAATGCAAAGGCCCTGTATTCAACCCCCCTAACTTAAAAATTGCACAAGATAAACAGAAGTAGCCAGAGGAGGGGAAGAAATTTTAAGACTTAAAACTTCTGGCAGCCTGGAGCTTCTGGGGGTGGGCAGTGTCTGCCCCCGAGGAAGGAGTTCTGCTGAAGAAGTGGCCCATGGTCCCCCACCTGAGGCTGAGCCAGCCAGAGGGGAGACCACTCATAGGGCCCCCAGCAACCTTCGCTTTCAGAGCATGTCTGCCTGGGAGAGAGCTGCTTGTAACACGCCCAAGGGTGCCATAGAGTCACCTTGGGCCCTAAGGAAAGTCATGTTAGTCAGGGATTACAGGGCAACATGAAAAAGGTGCTCTGGGCAGATGGGGATGTGTCTCCCTCACTCCGGAGGCGCCCCTGTTCTCACAGAGCTGCTGAGCTTCAGGGCCTTAGACCAGTGAGGGCAACCGGAAGCTCTCATCCGGAGCTCAGCACCAGTAGGGAATGGGGTTGGGACTCCACAGTCGGGCAGTCATCTGCAAATGACCGAAGCTACAGTCCCTGCCCTGGCCCTGCCTGATACTGGGCTCCTCCAAGGCACTCTGGGCTTCAGTTTCCTCATCTACATGATTATTTTCCTAATACTTGTCTTGCTATGAGAATGAGGAAATTCAGGTTCTGAAGTCGGACAGACTTGATTTCTATTCCCAGAGTTCAGTGACAGACGCAGACACATAAACGAAGGTTTTACAGTAGACACTGGCACAAAAGCACTAATCTTGCTGCTTGCTGCAGCCATCACTGAGAGCAGGGATAGAAATCAAGGCCCAGACTCCAGTGTAGACGCATGCCAGGTGGATAATCAGACGAATAATTAACTCGAAGGTTAATCATAAATATGACGGTGCCATGAAGGAAAAATAGGGGATGTTATGCAAATGCAAAAGAGATCATAACATGACATAATCTTCTCTGTGGAGAAGATTTTGGATATTCTCCAAAGAGTAACAGGAAATCATCTAAGTGAAAGGGTGATGGTAATCACCGTGGCACTGAAGACCAGATTAGAAGAAGGCAACAGTGGAAGCATGGAGGCCTACTGGGCGGATCTTGCAATAGTCCAGATAAGGAACGGAAATGTGGATTAGGGCAGTGGGGAGACTTGACCAATGGTGGGAGAACTGTCAGGACTCGGCGATGGATCAAATGTAAAACAAGAAGGAAGAGGGTCATGTTAAAGATAACTCTCTTGGGGCTGGAGTGCAAGCGTGAACCACAGTGTCATTTCCTGAGATCAGGGGATTAAAAATGGACAGCTTTTGAGGGTATGATCTTTGGTTCAGCATGGGACAGGTTGCGTTTTCTGGTTGTAGTGGCTCTGTTTTAATTTGGTCTGGTCTGGTCAGAGTGATTTTCCTCAGAAATTTGGAAAGTAGTTGGGGTCCTTTTGTTAAAGACAGGATTGGTCTTTGGAGACAAGTCTGAAGGAAGCTGCAGTAGACAGGTAGAGGCCAACTGGCCCTAAAACATAGTAAAGAGTAAGTAGAACACAGGCTTAGGAATGGCATCCATTGCTTTTGGTGCCCCCTTAACCACCAGACGTGTGACTTTGGGCTTGGTTTTGCTTTTGAGACAGCGTCTTGCTATGTTCCAGGAGAGCCTTGAACTCATAGAGATCCTCCCAACTGCTAGAATTATAGCTCCGTGCCACCATGTCTGGCTCAGCCATGTAACTTTGAGCAAGTTGCTTAACCACTATGGACATAAGACTTCTCATTTGTAGAAATGAAATAATGATTCATATCTTGCCAAATTATCATTAGAATTATACTATGTTAAGATCAGTGGTTCAAAAGACTTTCCCCTACTATATGTAAGGATACTTCAGAGAAGCACTTTGCAGTACATCTTTAAGGTTGGTGGGAGATTACTATGGCTTGAACGTTCCTATGTTGAAACCCTAACCCCTAATGTAATAGTGTTGGGAGGCAGGGCCTTTGAGAGGAAATCAGGTAATGAAGGCAGGGCTCTTATGAACGGGACTAGTGCCTTTACAAAAGACACCCCAAAGAGATCCCTCACACTTTCCATGCAAGGCTACAGTGAGAAGATGGATGTCTATGGAACAAGAGCCCTTAC
Organism: Dolichotis patagonum; assembly: GCA_004027295.1. Classification (NCBI taxonomy): domain Eukaryota; kingdom Metazoa; phylum Chordata; class Mammalia; order Rodentia; family Caviidae; genus Dolichotis; species Dolichotis patagonum. The sequence continues at coordinate 6,085 of PVJX010050072.1, read as the reverse complement.
TAGAGCCCAACCACACTGACACTTTGTTTTTGGATTCCCCAGCCTTGAGACCTATAAGCAATGCATTTCTATTGACTATAAGACACCCACTTATGGTATTTGGCTATAGCAGCTTGAGTGGACTAAGAAGTTCAATATCAACATGACTAAAAAAACAACAAACCCAAAGCCCTCATCTTAGTAGAGAGACAGGATAGCATGGATTTCTGCAGATATTTGAGGGATAGACAATCTTCTCTGGTTACTACTTGCTAGCTGCATGAATTGCAATTATTTGTGGTTCTTTTTTCTAAAAAATTGAGATAATAATGGTATCTATCTCATGAGATTTTTGTACGGATTAAAAAAAATAGTGGTGTAAAGTACCTTGTTCTTAACTAGGCTCCAAAATGCTAATTATTGTGTGCACTGTTACGTGTAATACAGCCTCTGGCACACAGTGAGTGCTCATTACATGTTTGTTCCCCTAACTCCTCCTTCCCACTCCTCCAGCCTTCTCGGATCCACCTGCACACATTTCATGTGCATGGGAATTACTCAGAGACAGTTCACAGAAGAATCAGAGCTCACTAAATTTTCATTTCTCATGGCACTTCTAACCCTGCCCTCTCCACAGAAATCTATTCTCCCTCTTCGTTCAACAAGGACAACAGATAATATAGGACATTGTCGTGTTGTTCTCAAGTGCTAGCTCCTCTTTCTCACTGGGTGTGTAAGAGACAGAGGCTCTAGGCCATATGCTCACAGCATTGGCTGTGTTTCCATGACAACAGGCCAGCACAACTAGATGTGTGAGCAGAGAGGAGCGGTGACACATAGCTCTCTGTAGAATGCAGCTGACTAGCCATTATTATCTTCCTTGCGCTGGTGTAAGGACTAAGACAGGCTGGATGTGGCGAAGAGTAGAGAAGTGTGTGATTGTGTGAGAGACTGGATTTGAGAATGCCCTGACTGTTCACTTCTGCAGAGACCCTTGACTGTAATTTTTAAGGAAACTCTAAAGATAAAATATGCATTTTTTTCTAAATGCTACAACAGAAGAAGGTACCTATTGCTATGTGAACAACATGTGGTTTCAGAACTCTTTCTAAAAGGGTCCTGAAAGACTTCATTTTTATAAAATCATCTTTATTTTAGAAAAGGAGAAACCAGCAATAAGTGTGTTACATACTTTCAGCTATGGGTAACAGGAAACCTAACTAAAGTAGTTTACATAAGCTTGTCCCTGACTTACAATGGTTTGACTCATGACCTTTCAGTTTTATGATGGTGGAAAAGTGCAACATATTCAGTAGAAATTATACTTCAGATTCTGAATTTTGGTCCTTTCCTTGCCTGTGATATGTGGCATGATACTCTCTTGTGACGCTGGGTAGTGACATTTCTCAGTCAGCCACATGATCATCAGAGCAAATAACAGAGAATATTGCTAAGCTAGGTTAGGCTTATTAAATGCATTTTTGGCTTAGCAATATTTTCAGTTATGATGGGCGTAGGGGACGTAATACCACTGGAAGTCAAGGAGACTTGTACTTGGAACAGTTATTATCTCATGCCCCAGAAAACGTGGAGGTAAATCATTCCTGGGCTGGTTTAGTCAGTGTCTCAGGGATATCAGCAAGACCTAAGTGTCTTAGTCACTGTCTTCTTGCTGGGATAAATTTCTCGACACCCATAATTTAAAGGAGGAGGAGTTTACTGTGACTCACAGTGTCAGTCCATGGTTAGTTGGCTCCAACACAGAAACGGCACGGCTGAAGGGGATTGGAAAGGAAAGCTGCTCGCATCTTGGTGGCCGGAAGCAGAGAGTGGAGGGAGGAGGTGGGGAGGGAGATCAATTCTTCCAGGTCACACTTCCAGGGACCCACCTCTGACCAGGCCCCACCTCCTAACCACACTCTCAGCTGCTGAACCATGAGTGGATGAATCAATCCATTGATGAGCATGGCGCCCCGTGATCCACTGTCCAAAAGCCCTGCCTCTGTATGCGTGGGAGTTTTGGGGGGAATTCTAGAGCTAAACCAGAGCACCAGACATTTCCCATCATTTTGCTCTTTTGTTTTTATCCTATATTCAGTGTTTCCCCTTATGTTAACAGAAGGCCAAAGCATTTCCAGGTGTCAAAGGCAGACATCTCATCTCCAAAGAGGGGCAGTTGCTCTTGCACGTGCCCTGTTAGAAGTGAGGAATTCCTCTCTCAACACTTCTAATGAGGAAGTCTTCTCCACTTCCCATCATTAGGGCCCAGGGTCATACCTTCTCCCATGGATTCAGGGTCAAGGATTTGGATTTTATTGAGGGAATTGGGAACCACTGACAGATTTTCAAGCAGTTGACAGAGTCATAGATTTCTTTCTTTTTCTTTTCTTTTTTTTTTTCCAGATCATGAATCAGAATAACATGGAGGATGGACTAGAGGGAGAAATAGATAAATATGAAAACCTGTTCACAACTGCTACAAGATCTTCATAGAAATGATGAAATCTCAACTAAGGTGGTGATGACAGGCACCTAGGATAGGAATTAGGAAAGGCAGAATGAATTGGACATAGTAAGTTGCCACTGGCATTAAACACCAAGATTGACTAGAAGACTACTTATATCTCTTGGTTTTGTGTCTGGGTAAGAGTTTGCCACCAACTGCACTGCAGGCTATCACTGGAGCAAATTTGAAGGAGGTGATGATTAACTCAACTAGGTAAGCACTCGTAATGTTTGGGAACCATGGCATAGCCCAGTAATAGAGCATACAAAGACCAAAAGCCCATGAAAGAGATATGGAGCTGAAAGGGTCAACCTGTAAGCAATTGGTTAAAGCCAAAAGGATGGATGAGGTCACTCAGAGGGAGAAGGGAAGGGTGCCAAGGACAGCCCTGAGCAAACAGCACTGAAGGAATGAGCCTCATGTGAGAATTCTGTGAAAAAGATGATTCAAAGAGGTCACAGATACAAAGAGAATCAGCAGAGGCTTGGTCTTTCAGAAGCCAGAGAAAGAGGATTTCCAGAGTGAAACAAAGTGCTAAATCCTGGGGATGGGGTGGGGTGGAGTGGAGAGGAGGGGGGATAAGGGATTGGCTTCAGCTGCTTTACTGCCTTTGCTAACCACGGAGGTGAGAGTGAACACAGCACATGTGCACATAGCACCTTTTTCTAGAAATCGGACTGTGAAGAGAGATGATGTGAAAAGGAGGCAGGTGAGAGAGAATTTCATTATGAAGGTGAACAAGGTTTGAGTATGTTTGCAGGCTGAAGGAAAGAGTCCAGGACCAAGAAGATGCTACCATTACACTGCGTGTCCCAGATACAGGTCAGTATTGGAACAAAACTTCAAAAGGTGGAGTTCCTTCTTCCTTTCACAGAATTCAGAGAGTCTCTAGGGCTAGCCTCTCAACCAGAGACCTCCAGGTACCACTTAGCCTCTGCTCTCACCATAGCAACTTCATCCCCACACATCTTCATTGTTCTTAGGAAATTCAAGGGACTCTTCCCTGTCTCCACTTAGTACATGCTTCCTGGGAATTATGTAAAACACTGGCTGTCTCTACCATCACCCCATTAGTGCTTGAGGGTGGTAATTTCATGGAAATGAGTCAGACACAATTGCGCTGGCCAGCAGGGAGCCATTTATACCAGAGGCATCTGTCTTCCATATCTTCCCTGCCTCCCTTGGGGTTGGCCCAACTGTCCCCAGCCAGGCTTCAGAGAGCCACATCCTCTTCTTTGGTCTTCGTCTCTGCAGACTCAGAACAAACTCTGCCCTGGCTAATCACTTGCTGTCTACTTCCTGATGCCACAGCTGCAAGCAGGAGCAAAGAGTAGCATCCCATCTTGTGAAGACTGGGGATTTGTAATCTGGAGAAGAGCAGGAAAACTGTCAGCATGGCAGATTCCCGAGAGAGCTGGGCTCACCCTAACCTTCATTGATTCAGCAGGACACATACAGAAGCATGTTTTACAGAACTCTTCCTTATGGAAACTGCCTGCCTAACCCCAGAGAGAGCCATGTTTCTGCCTATGTTTCCTCCTCATCTTTGGTCCTGGTCCAGGGTTCATATCTGGCCTAAGAGTTTGTCCCCGAATCTGTTTAAGTGTAGAATGCCAGCACCCATCATTGCGTCTAACACACAGTAGGAACTTGGTAAATATTCCTTAGACGACGTTCTATCTCTGTGTTTACCACGTGCTCTTCACTTTATGAGGAATGTTGTTCTTCATCCTCGCCATTTAGCGAACACTCATCCATCAAAGCCAACCCCAAACCTGACCAACCTCTCTAAGCTGTCCCCCATTCTCCACCTCCAGTGTGTTCTAAAGCACTCAGGGTTCATCCCCGAGGTAGAACTTTGTACTTTGTATTGAAAATATTTTCTTGTTCACCTACTATATTTATCTCTCTAGAGATAGATAAAGAGATGAGCTAGAGCTAAACATAGAGATATTCTATGGCTTTCCCTGAATTGAAGTTTCAAGGCTTATTCATATTGTAGCATGTATCAATGTTTCTCATTCATTTTGATTACCAAATAATATTCTTTTGTGTAGATATGTGACATTTTATGTATTTATGTCATCAGTTAATGGATATTTGGACATTTCCATTTTTTGGCTATGATTAGTGTTGCTATGGATATTTGTGTACAAGGTTTTTGTTTTATTTCATGTTGGGTGGATTTACTTCCTAGCTTTGCCCCTTAGGACCTGGAAAAAGTGATACTCCAAACACGATGAGCACGGATCCCCGAGTTCTTGGTTCCTGAAAGTCATTGTCCACTAGAAGGAACCAAGGCTCTTTGGAAAAATGGTAGATTCCAGGGCTCACTAGGGAAAAGCAAGAGGAGCCTGGACTATCTTTTTTTGTTCCAGAAAGCAAAGAAAATCCAAAGCACAAAGAGGACAAGCATGTCAGCTTGTGGGCATCTTCTCTGCCCAAATCTAGAACAATTTGCACATCAAAATAAAGAGTAGTAATAATGGATCATAATCCACTTGTAATGATTCATTAATTTTATGTCTTACCTTGGCTGGGATACAGGGTGCCCATTATCAACATGATTCTGAGAGGGTGTTTCTGATGGAGATTTGTTTTGTATTGGTGGACTCAGTAAATCAGATCACCTTCTCCAGCATGGGTTCAGGAGTGGTGTTTGTCCAGTCAGTTGAAGCCTGTGTAGAACAAAACTTCAGGAAGAAAGAATTCATTCGCTCTGTCTGCCTATCTTTAGGTTGGAAGATGAATCTACTCCTGCTTCTGAACCTGGACTTGGATTAGAACTTACACCATCAACTCTGCTGGGCCTTCAGTCTCCCAATTGCATACATTGGGACTCCTCAGCCTTCACAGCAGTGTGAGCAAATTACCTATAATAAGTCATTCACCTGTTTATCATACACACATACTGTTATAAGTGAATAATAAATAGTTGGAAGTTCGATGATGTGTAGCATGATCTCAAAACACCTGTCACAAAGTGCTTATTAATTACGAAGGGAAAGAGACCAGATTTGCAAGGTAGAAACCTGGCAGATACTATCTTACCACATGATCAAAGTGAACATAATGAAACCATGTACCATCTGACAGGGCGTAATGAGAGCATATCCTGACTCTTTCCAGAGTCCAGTGCTTCCTGGTTGTAAGGCTCTTGTGCACTGCCAGGAGAATAGACCTGCTTCTGTAAGTGTCCCCCTTTGGCAGTATCTCCTGCTCCAGTGCAGTTTCCTGTGAAAGTAAAATCTGAGACACAAACCTGGAGCTAGGTGATTTGGGGAAGAGGATCTCAGGAGGCAGGATGAAGAAATGGGGAAAAGCAAGTCAAAAGAAGAAAGAAAAGGAAATAGAAGAGTGCATTATGAAGGCTGTTGCTGTGGCATGGGTGGCTGAGGAATACATAGTGCGCCTCAGAACTGTCTTCCCAAGCTGACCACCGTGTCACACTGCTATAATGCCACAGTTCCGGAGGCTGAGGCAGGAGGATGAGGTCGGCCTGGGAAACAGAGATCCTGTCTCAAACAAACAAAAACATACAGCAGAGGAAGGAGGCTGAGGATGTAGCGCAGAGGCATGGAGTGTGCTTAGCATGCATGA
>PVJX010050071.1:0-10834 GCA_004027295.1 Dolichotis patagonum | reverse complement strand
CTCCCTGGGGTATGGGTCCAGGAGCTGCTACTCCTCAGGCTGTGGCTCCAGTGGCTTCAGACCCCTGAGTTATGGAGTCTGTGCCTTCCCGTCTTTTGGTTATGGATCTGGGTTCTGTCGCCCATCTTACTTACCTTCTAGAACCTTCCAATCTTCTTGTTATAGACCTACCTGTGGTTTTGGATCTCGGTTCTTTGGAACACTTTACTAAATGTCTAAACTTGTTGACAAATGTCATTAGTGCCTTTGGTTCTATTCTTTTGGTCTTCAGTACCTACATTAAGAATTGCCCCCTAATTATTGTTTAATTTTCAACTTTGCATCTTCTGTCTGACTACAAATATTGGCCAAACAACTTCATTTAAACCTGTAATTATTATTTTAATTCAAAATAAAGCTTGAAACTTCATTGGAGATGGAATCTATTTTGTTGTTTTCTTTTGAACTTCTATAAGAACATTTTAATCTAATAAATTTATTACCTTAATATCAAGATATGTTTGATTTTATATGTCAAGTAATTTCTAGAGTTTGCTTATTGAATATTAAAGAATCTTTATTAATCAAAAAGCACAAAAACATCATGAAATTTTATGAAAATCATGATTTGCATAACTTTTCAGATATATGAAATAATTTTCTTTTTGAAAATAGAGATAGCAAAATTATACTGTTGGAATACACAGACTTCTACTAATTAAATATCAAAATCATGAATTTAACTCTTCCTCATAAAATATTGATCCTCAACTCTATGGAAACATGTCTAATGTAGCTGACTAGTTGATAATTGTATTAAAAATGCAGAGAACACAAAAATCTTATTTATATAATTATTACTCATGAAAAAACTGAAAAAAATGAAACAAATTCAAATGACCTTACATAACTTTTAAGTAGTTTTATTTGATGTCACCCAATGTTTATTGGTTAAAAAAAAAATGGCCCAGTGCCTGCATCTTACTGTTTCATATATAATATAATGCACTTATGGAAGTATTTCTAATAAAGGAAACCATGAGAGTTGAGTGAGAGATTAAGATCCCAAAGCTCATGGGCTATTTTGGTTTTTATTTGATTTATTTTTAACTGAAAAAGAATTTTGCATATTTTAGGGTTACTGTGTGCTAGACAGCCTGTGTGATATCAAGCCTTCGCTAATACTGTCCCCCTGCCCAAGGACCTCTGTACTCTACAGTCCCTGGCGAATGACCCATGCTGAATTTCTGTGGTTTAAGTCCATCAATGGCCTCTCCTTGGACTTTGGATTGGTAGGACGCTACTCATTGGACTGTGGATCCAGGAGCTTCAGACCCTTGAGCTCTGGATCCAGATTGTACTGCCCGACACATTTCTCATCTGGAAGCTGCCTTTTTTTTTTTTTTTTTTTGTTACAGATCAACTTGTGGAGCTTACTTCTCCATAGGAGTTTGTTAAGGGCTGCTGACCTTTCCTACACTGTTAACTCCCTCACATCAACTTTGGCTATCATCTAGCCTGAGTCTCTATTCTGCCACCTAGTAGAGTGGTAATTGGAAAGAAATCTATCAATAGCAATTTTCATGTCTCATAGAAAATTCATGAAATATTCACCTCTTTTTCTTCTGTTTTCTTGTGTTTTCTCTCTTCGTGAGTTAAAATAAAGCCAAGCTAAAGTTTTAGTTTCTAAACTCTCATTTAATTAATGTTAGATCATGGGTCTTGCTGTCTACTTGCTTTTTGCGATGTGTATTAGGAATTCCAAATCTAGTGTTCACTATCTAAAAATGAAATGTCGAGGTATAGACTAAGACTTCCTGATGCTTTTCTGACAACAGAGTTGAGTTCCTGAGAAATTCTGCCAAGCCAAACCAAAGCTTAGACAGATCAGCTATGCTTTAATTTTCTCTCAATAATCATTACAGCTTTAGCAGGACATTTCATTCTGATTAAACTAGTATGGCGCCTGAGCCAAGAAAAAGAGTGTGAGGCCAGCTGTTTAGAACATCGTGAAAATACTTCTTCTGAGCTTCCTTCCTGGATACATGTAGCCCATCGTAGAAATTTTAGATCATGATTTTAACTGATGTTAGTGGCTAGTAGGAGGAAATAAATATTTTAGGTATGAAGGACATTAAACATGTGGATTCTATTATAATAAACAATGTAATTTCTAATATTTATTTCTCATTTCAATGCTTAACTCTTTCTCTCCTGTCCTATAAGACCACTTGTCTTCATAGAAGTCATGCGGCACTAAGCTGCGTAGGGAAGCTGACCTGAGTAGGCAACTCTAGCTCTTGATATTCTGGGCTTGGATATGAATACACAAGATCAACCCTTACATTCTTGTTCAGGGTAGTCCAGTCACTTACATTTTTAATTGTTTAAGTGGCAATAAACTTACACAAATGGATACAGATAGTCCATTGTTTATTACTCTCATAGCTATTTCCCTCCAATTGCTTCCTCCTATATGAATTAAATTTTGTGTGTATATTTCTCCTCATTTATACACACTCTGTACTTTAAATGACCTTCATTATTCACCAGCTTTGAGGATATTATCCGGCACCTATATCCCTGAAACAGGTGCTTTTGATGTGAGCATCATAAACCCATGAGAAACAAGGAATGGTGAGAGAGTTGTTTCTTTTACAGAGAAACTTCTTTTACGGAGGTTCTTTATGCAACCTTTTCTGCCTCCACACTTTGCCTCATGTTTAAGGCTGCATCCCTGTTGCATTACTCCTTCATGCCCAAGGGACCCAACCCAAGAGAAATGCAGAACAAATCCTGGTCCATCTTACTTCTGGGTTTAGGTTTACGTGAACCAATACATTTTCCAATTGACTAACCTAATTTGAATTACAGTTTCTGTTACATATAGCTAATGAATTTGTCAATTAGATATTCATTTACATATCTTAAGAAATTTCCCTTCTAAATTAAGAATCTTTAATATAATCTCAAAAATTACTTGCAGCTCACGTCTGTCCTCTTGCCAGCCCCTCTTTCTTACTTTCCTTACCCACACATGGTTCACAGCACAACCATCAAAGGGCTCTTTTGCATTTGTGTGAACACCACAAGCAGATTCAAGCTCATATGGTCTCAAGCCTCTGGAAGGAAGGGTACCCGGCTCACATTCCTAAGAGTCTGTAGAAATATTATCTGTTTTCTCATCTCTTTTATGCAAACTTCATAATCAACAGAATTGGCTATTCCTTATACAAAGTTAGCATTATAGATACTTACATTTATTTAATTCCAAACTTGCTATTTTTAATCTTTATTTCATTGCAAGTACTATTTGAAAAAGTGTTTGCACATTTTGCACTTTTAATGCAAAAATTCAGAAAGACAAAATCTTACAAATAGTAAACAGTAAGATTATATTGCATAAATGCCAAGGAAGTAGATACAGTATATCAAAATGATCCCAAGTATTCATTCATTTTTGCCGGTCAAGCTCTTTTCAGACAAGTTAATTGACACAAATTTTCTGGTCATCATTGTCAAAATTTTGATTTCATGCATTATAAAAATGCAGTACTAAAGGAAATAAGATAACTCAAAGACAAATTTACCTTTCTGGATCACACAAAGACAGGAAAATGGTGCTTTTTAAAACTAACATCAGAGACAGGCAAGTTAAGAACATCCAGGGAAAGAAAGAAAAATAGGTGTATAATTACTGTAATAAAACATGATACCTTTACATCCAAAACACAATGAAACCAGGTACTGGAAAACATGAATTATAAGCTCAAATAGTCAAAGTGCCATTGTTTATTCTTTTCCCCAAACTCACACATCATTATTAGTTGCATAGAAACTTTATAATCCTCTGTTGTCCTTTTTAGGTTTTTATCATTTTGTCTTTCTTTTTCTTTTCTGTCTTTTTGGCTACTTGAGTCAAACTGATTTGTAAATGACTAAGGGTTATCCCAAGAAGAGAAATTATTTACAGATACTGTCAGAGGAGAAATGTTATGTAGGACTGCATTGATTTTCATATTCTAAAGGATGTCTTTATTTTTAAGACAGAAAAAACCCTGGCAAGAGACTACTTCTGCATTCAACCTCAGAGCACTAGTGCTGTATCCATTAGGGGCTAAGAAAGGTTATATGTTATTCAACTTACTTTACAGAATGTCATACATAGAAAAACAAATGAAAGCAAGGATTTCATTCAGTAGGGATTGGTGACAAGATGACATTTGATGCCCTTTTCAACTTTAAGGCATCAAAATTCTGATAGGCATTGAATATGACAGAAAGGACCTTAGAGAGCCCGTCATCTTTAATTTTTTTTTATTTTATGGAAAAAATAAAACAAAATATAATAATTATAATCAAATAATAGGACAATAACAGTAATAAATACACTGTGTATTGCTATATTCAAAGTAGTTACTCAGAGTACAAAATGGACATAAAGTATTCTCCAAACAATATTAGCACAAATCTTTCTTATAAACTTGTAGTATAATAATCTTGTATTTTTGTTTTGGTTTATTTTTCCTTCCCCCTCCCCCACCCTAGTTATTATTACCTTTGGAAAAATTTCTTCCCATTTCACAATATCTACTGTACATTTTGGTCTTTATTTATTCTTTCAGTTTCTCATAGCAGATAAACAGTATGATGTTGGCACATGTGAGTCTGCTTTATTTCACTTAAGAGTATGGGCTCAAGTTGCATCCATTTACCTACAAATGTCTGAAGTTTATCTTTCTTTGTGGCTGAGTAGTACTCCAGTGTATAAAAATGACCACATCTTTTTTATCCATTTTTCAGCTGGTGGACATTTGGGTACAGAAAATCCACAGACATAGAGTGACACATTCATACTCATGCAATAACGTGTAGAACTAACAGGACTGGAACTGTGTCTCTGCCTCTTTGGCTTAGTATTCCTACATTGCAACGTAAAGTTTCTATACAAACAACTTATTATTTGATGAAGATGGAGGAGTTCGCATTACTTTGTTTAGTCATTTGTTTTATTGCAGAATGAAATCTAGAAAAGGATGAAGAAACTTAATTATGGATGCCCTGGAATGAACAATGTGATTTAAGCATGATACAATTAGTTTAGTTTAGTTTTGTTTTGTTTTTACTGTTATGTGACTGAAAAAGTGATTCAAAGTTTACCATGGCTATATAACTAATGTAAACTTCTATAAATTGTTCAAACTTACAGCTACCAAGTGCTTAACATTTGAGAGATGGAGACAAGCTATGTTTCATCTTTCAAAGGAATTAAATTCAACCTTCAAAAAGAATCAGCATGTGAAAAATTAGACACCAACAATATTACCTTCAGCACAAAAATAGTTCGTCGATTTTCTCTTATAATTTTAAAGTTAATAATGCTCTGAGTGATCGCTTTCTCTGCAATGGAGATCCTTAGCCTGACCAGAAATGAGCTACTTTCATGTATCATTATGGGACAAACGATCTATAATACAAACTCATGAAGTTTGACCTCTTGATTTTTAATTTTTGACATGAAAATTAAAGAGGAAGGCACCTGTTGAAGGCTACAGTTCGTGACTGTAGAATTTGACTCAGAACCTGAGCATTCCTAACACTAGAATACTTGGACTGCCTCCCCTCCAGAGACGGAATGCATACATCTGCCCTCTGCTGGTAGGCAGGTGCTACTACAGATGCAATTGTGAACTTCAAGACCACGGACAAATGGGCATTAGTTCAGTAGCATAGGCAGGGATTTAGCTCAGAAGTCTAAGTGCCTGCGTGGCAAATATGAGATTGTGAGTTTGATCCCCGGTACCCCAAAAAATATAGATAGATAAATAGATAGATTAGATGATAGATAGATAGATAGATAGATAGATGATAGATAGATAAGATAGATAGATGTTAGATACTAGTTCATCTAGCAGTGGTATGCGGTCAGCATATTTAATTAAGTAGCTAGCTAGTTATATTTATTTCTCAAGAATTTCCAAAGATAGACTACATAGTCATCCTCATCCAAGGAGCTACAAAGCTAATCTTTAGTTTCTAGTAACCTGCGTGAAAACAATTCCAAGGTGAGCAGTTGCTTAGCCCACATCATTTCGTAGTAGTAAGTCAGGTAATTCCCTCTATAAATCCAACAATGACTGAAATCTTTATATACTCATTAAATGAAAATTACATGTTGAAGCACCTATTAATTCTGCATTCAGTCAAATATAATATGTGTTAACACTGCATCCCCAAGAGAAAAGAACTCAGGGAATGTTCTTATTTACAAATGACAGACCCGTCACCATTTGACATTTGCAAATCAGGAAGGGAGCAGTCCTGTAGTAACTCATTACAGGTTGTGAGTTAATGAGAGAGCATTCTGCTGGAAGCAAGGGTGTGATGTCCACTCTCTGTGATGTCCAGCTTTGCCCACATGATTTGGCAAAAGAACTTGTTTTGCAGTAAGAAAGAGTGACCTTTTCACTGGAAAAGCTTTCAAAAACAGGTCGATTCAAAAATCAAACATTAGTTAAAACAAGTGACTCACCTTGTGCTGTGCCATTAATGAGGGTTTCTTAAACATTTCATTCTCATTTCAGAAAGACAGAGCTAAAGTGTGGACATAGTTACCTTGCTGAAGCCTGTTATCCTGGCCAGGTCATGAACATTCTGGGTGAATCAAGGCATCCAAACTGTGTTTTTTGAGACATTTAGCTATACTTTGAATACAATTTCATTTAGCACCCTATATTCATTAATTTTTTAAAGTACATTTATGAAGATCATATTATGTAGTAGGTAGGCACCACGATCATTGTTGGGGATATGATAGTGAGAAAAATCTATGTTTCTTGCCTCCTGGAATTTATAGTGTAGCAGCAAAGACACTGTGAAAAAAAATCACTGTAAGTTATTTGAAGGATAATGTTAGATTCTGAGGATAGTAAGGAGGATGATTAGGAGCGATATAAGCCATAATTCTAAACTAAGAACCTAAAGAGAAAAAAGCCTGTTTATAGAGGGGGAGACAGAAGAGGAGGAGGAGAAGAATGAGGAGGAGGCAGAGGAGGAGAAGAGTATGAAGACAGAAATAGCTGTGTCTGAAAAACACTGAGGTGAAGAAAGATTTCACAGGCTCAAGTCTTGTGATTTGGGAGCACATTAGGTTGAGAGTTAAGAAAAATGGAGAGCTAGAAAAAGAAGTAGTGGCCAAATCTTATAAGTTATAAGCCTGGCTAAGAGGAATATATCTTATAAGCAACAAGAATCCATTAAGTTCCTTTGAGGAGAGACAAAAACTATATTGGTGGCCTCTGTACAAAAGTAAATACAAATACTCTACCCACAGGAAATAAATAGATGATTAGGGGATGCATATGAGCAGTGTAATAGGATGTTCAGACATAGAAGAGCGGCATTTTGAAATTATAAATAATTCCCATGTTGCAAAAGTATTGTATACAAGTCGGGAACATAGCGAGTCAAGTTGGAAGTATTCAGGTGAGTCCTCTTTAATATGCTAGAACATCCCTACCTTTTCAGATATCAAGGGTTATATTTTACAAGAGTTCCTGGATGTTCTTGTGTTTCTTCAGACTTCAAAACGAAGGATGAGGGCACTGCTAAGAATGTACTTCTGTGCTGTTTCATTGTCATATGTTAAACTAAGTAAATTACGGACTGTGGAGCATAAATCCCTCTGGCAGAGTATGTGCTTTGTGTATGCAACTGCGAAGTAAAATATGTTAATGCAAAAAAACATGTAGGAGTTGATCCTTTGCAGCCAAACAAAAAAACATAAAATAACCAAAAATGAAAAGCATGTCAGAAATGAATTTGTTGCAAAAAGGAAGTTTGTGGTTTGAAAAGCACAGAAAAAGGTCAGCAAACAACTTGATGTGGAGTACAGTCATAATAAACAAAATAGGGTTAAAAATCACTAGTTTATTTGTCAGCAGAGATGGAAGAATATGAAAACAAGATTTATAATTAGTTTGGCTGTTCTATAGCACTGCAGGGTAAGTAGTTTATAACAGTTCATGATTGATGTAGGGACTTTAGTTTTCTAACAGAGAAATGATAAATATTTGAGGATATGGAAATACTAATTATTCTAGTGTGACCCTTGTACAGTGTACCCATGTATCAAATTGTCACACTGCACTCCATAAATATGTACAAATTGGTCAGTTGAAAAATTACAATGAAAAACACATTTTTCTTCTATCTCCCAGAGCACATTGTGAGGAATACGCTTCATGTTTACATAGCTTTTAGAACTGTTTTCTTTTCCGTTACGTGAACATTATTATGTCTTCATTGTGAAATCTTACTCAATGCATACAAAGAGAAAAGTAAAACTTCCCTACTTTCACTAAAAATATATTGGTAATTCAGAAGGAGAAGCAATAACCTTTACATGGGGAAGGGGAGAAAGACTTCATACAGAGGGCTTTCAGGAGTTCAGTGGGCAAAATACGACAAACAAGGAGAGTGGTGTTGCTGTTCTTTGAACAGCAAGAAAAAAGAAATCAATCACAAACTTTCTCCTGCCCCAACCAACAGGAGAGACCAAGATCTAAAGATAGGCTTAGCAGATCCACTTCCAGCTACAAACATCTTGAACTTCTGCCTGTATCTGCCAAGCTGACACTTTTGATATCAAGTGCCAAACACGAATCAGTATTCAATTGGCTATTTCCACATGCATTTCTTGTCTGTCTACCAAAATAAGAAGTTATGATGGCTAAAGAAAAAAGAAGTTAGCTTGGATGACACGTCAGGACTCATATTGGACAAACCCCTCCCTACTGAATCATCCTTGGAGCTCACATGAAAGCCATTTTGAAGATTCCAAATGGACTTGCATCTTTGTAAATCAGACAAGTTCATATATAACTAAACCAAGTGTTAATGAGAGGTTACCCTCCAAATTAGCTTAAACAACAAGGTGCATAGCACAAACTGCCAACACCCAGTTTTCTGTCTAATATATAATCTCCCCAGCAATGAGTTTCATTTTCAAACTTGGACCTTTTGACCAGTGTCATTTAGGGGGTTAGCAGCATGCCTCATAGCTACTGCCAATCACTCAGGCGCTCCTATAACCCACCACTGCTCGCTGCTATTGTGCACGGCTCTGATCCTACAAGCTTTGGAGATGGAATTTGTTTGCCCAGCGCTTGCTACAGCAGAACCTGGCTCTTGGATGACTTTCAAGAAACCCACAGTGAAACCACCAGCCGCCCACTGACCCGTCGTGAGCAGGCCCACTTCACCGAGGATACTTGTGTACAGAGTTCCTGTCTCCCCGGGATTGTCCAAACAACTTGCTCCAGCTCCAAGCCTTCTGAAAGGACATCATGCCAATCAAGAAGTGCCTTGGCAGTGTCAGAGAACGTGTCTCAGTCTTGCCAGTCAGGAAGCAGTCAGCAAACGAGTTTTGGAACCCAGCGTTCTCAGCCTGAGAACTACACGGCCAAGTGCTGTCCACTGAAGACTTCTGTATCTCAGAGTTGCCAGACTCTGGAACATGAATCCAGCCAATGCCAGTGTCAGGTCTCTGAATCCAGTGCCTGTAGCCCATTGGTCAGTGTTGCCGCTGGGCCACAACTCCTAGAATCTTCTAGCACTTATGAGCCAGCTTGTTGTGTTACTGGTGGCTTGCAATTGCCTAGTAAGTGAAAATTTGTAGGGGATATGGCATCTTTTAATTGGTTTTGGGGATATTTAGGTATTTTATTTCTCTGAATATAAAATATTGTGTGTGTGTGTGTGTGTGTGTGTGTGTGTGTGTGCTGTAATTGAATGAACATGTCTTCTATTACTGTCTCCAAAGACAAGATTTTTTTTTTCTCTTTTGGCATTTTTGGTGGCAATCTGGAGCTGGAAAGCATGTTAACTATTTTAGATCACCAAATCTGTATTTAGTATAGAGCAATAAATTGCAATCAAAGACTAAGTTGACTCCTTAAAAAGTTAACCTACACTTTGACTACTAGTTTTTGTCTATGGAACTATTTAATAGTATATCCATTTTATTGATGAATGTGCCACTAATATAAAAAATTCAGAAAGTATTAAAATTACATAAGACTGTAGAAGCATATCTAGTCCTATGAATTATGATAGTTTCAACTATATCATGAGTTAATAATAGTTAAAATGATATTGGCAACACTTCTAATATCTGGGCCTATTTATTTATCACTCATTTTATCAACTGAATCAAAACATTCTTAAACTATCAAGTGAGATCTTTTGCTTTAGAAATAAAAAAGAAAATTTGAAATTCACCTTTGTGGACTTTAAAATCATACAACAAAAGATCTAAGAACTCAATATAAAGTGAAGTTTAGCATCTGTACTCCATTCTTGCTATTTTTGATTTCAATTTTTCTTAAGTGAATATTGAGCTAGAAAAGTGTTCTTTTTATTAAATAAATTGACTTCATTTGGAATTAAAAACATAATTGGCAATACAATCCTTTTACTTAATTCTTTAGTTAGTTTTGTATTACAGAGTTTGGAGTATTCTTTCATTTTACTTAATCAAAATTATAATATTTTTGAAGAGTAAAATAATATATTCCCTTGCCATAATTTTTGTGGTATGAATTAAAACATGGTAGCCTCCAAAAGATAATTTATGAAACGTATTTAATGTGAAGACCATAAAATCATGAGGTCAACTATATGAAGTTCATTAATTTGATTTAGGTAGCATAGATATTTTTGAAGCTTTGGGAATGCTGTTACATGAATCTGTGATTTAGGGGGTATAACACAGGGTAATGGTAAGGAACATGGACTCTAAATTGACGTGACAAAATACCCGAGAAAAGCAAGTTAGAGGGAAGATTCATTTTGG